>PVJH01030708.1:0-24511 GCA_004026705.1 Nesogale talazaci
CTGTCCAATAAGATAAGCCTCTGACGTCTTGACAGAAGTCACGCAAAAAGATGGCGATGGGATGACAACGTGCGCATTCATCAAACCTTGAAAGAAAAATGATCCATTTAGCAATATGACCCTTAACTACAATGCCGAAACCATGATCTTTCCAGATAACCAAAATGAAAGGTATCTGTATAAGCCAGACGAAGGTGGGAGGTGTTTCAGATAGAGGACCCACAACAGCAGACAAGAATCAGAACGTGAGACGCATGACAACCTCGTACAGAAATCAACACAGAGGTAGAAGTATCAAAAATAAACAAATTGACCTACAAGACTGAAATTAGGGCAGCAGAGATGTCAATTTGTAAATGATAACTACAAAGCAAAAGGAGAACTACAAGGTGACATCAAGATAGAATGGATTATTATAAAATTGGGAAGATGATAAATTCCAGAGTGAAATGAAAGAAAAGGAGTACAATTTCTCACT
This sequence comes from Nesogale talazaci, assembly GCA_004026705.1. NCBI lineage: Eukaryota > Metazoa > Chordata > Mammalia > Afrosoricida > Tenrecidae > Nesogale > Nesogale talazaci. The sequence continues at coordinate 479 of PVJH01030708.1, forward strand.
AAAATAATAAAAAATAAGGCTGAGCCCTGGTGGCGTAGTGGTTGTGCGCGTGACTGCGGCCCACTGGGATGGAGGTTCGATTCCAGCTCCACGGGGGCAAAATGCTGGGCCTCCGACTCCCACCACCTGAGGCCAGTGATGCCCCCCCCAAAAAAAAATATAATAATAAATAATAGAATTGTGAAGTCTTACTAAATGCTTCTTAAAAATCAGCAAAGAAAATGACTGGAAAATCTATGATGAAGAACTCTGTGCAGAAAAATATATTCAACAGAGAGCACTAGTAAAACACCCCCCCCCCCCCGCGTGACAGCTGTAAATCCATACCTATTGATAAGTAGACTGAATAGAGTACCTGAATGGAAAAGAAAACAGGACCCACCACTACGCAGCATACAAAAGATGCATCTTCCACAGGACAACAATGAGCTCAGATCTAAGGCTCGCAAAATTAAATGGCAATGTAACAAAAGCAGGAATGATGACATCCATTTTTAAATAAAAAACACCACCCAAACCAGAAGACTTTGAGGCAAAAGAGACCAGGAAGACACTGCACGATGATGAGCAATACTGGAGGGCCGCATGGAAGGGCCCCACTGGGCTCACAGGAGCAGACTGTCTCCTCTCTCGCCTACACAGCAGGTGCAAGAAAGAACTCCCTGCCCTCGATGCGCGGTGACCTGCTGTGGGCTTCCCGCACTGGAGCTGTTTCTGAGAGGAGAAACCTCGGGGTTCTCCCGTGGAGCTGCTGCCAAGCACGGGGTTCAAAGCTCACAGCTTCACCACTCAGCCACCAGGGCCCCATGCACAAGAGAGGGTGGGGCTGAGCTGTTGACCTATTGGTTACGAGAACAATGCTTAAGCCACTGTGTCACCAGGGTTTCTACCTGGTAACAGCGGAAATAAGAAATAAAAAGAAAACATTCATTGAACCCAGGGAGAATGAAGACAAAGCATCCCAAAATATTTGGGAGACAGCAAGAGATGTGCTCATAAGACGATTTATAAACAATAAATGCACACACTCAGCAAACAAAAAACAAAAACGAGTCCTTTAACCCAGGGTTACTACCAATTCTAAAAACAATAACAAAAAGAGAGCCTACAACCACCACAAAATGCGAAATGATAAATCTTTGAGCAGCAATAAATAACACAGGAAATAGAAACAACCAGAAGCATCAATAAGGCTAGAACTTGACTCCTGGAAGAATTAATGAAATTGAGAACTCGCCGCCAGATTTCACAAAGAGGCAGAGGGAGAAGATGAAACAGCTAAACAGGGTGCGAAACAGACACCATCCCAGCAGACCCTGCAGCCTACTACGCAGAAGTGTGCTCCCACACACTTGGAATTTTACGGAAACGGAAGCGCCCGGGCGGGGCAGCGGGAGAGCGAGCACAGGTCAGCAGAGGGGCCACCTCCCCTTCCTGGGAGAAAGCAGGGCTTCTGCTCCTGTAAAGAGTTGTGGGCTCCAGAACCCACGGGAGCAGCTCCCTCCTGTCCTACAGGGCAGCTGTGGGTCAGAATTGAGCCCAGGGGGGTCACTCTGTTCTTTTTTCTAACAAACAGGCAAATTTCTAGAGGCATTCCATTTAAGGTAGAAAACTTGAATAGACAAAATCGAACAGATCATGAAGAAAACAAATTCTGAAAAAAATGCCAAGCAAAATTAAGGGATTTCATTGGCAAATTTTATCACATACTCAGCGATGAGCTGGCACCAATTCTCATAATAAAGGATGAAGTACCCACAACCTCATTCTATGAGATAAGCATAAACCTGTGTCAAAAACCAGGCACAGTCATCCCTAAGAGAGAGAAGTATAGATTGATCATCCTCAAAAATATCAAAGGCAAAATTCTGAAACAAAATTCCAGTCAATAGGATTCAACAAAAATTCTTATAAAAAGAAAAGCCATGCATCATGGCCAAAGGGCAGTCACACCATGGAGGAAAGGTGTTTGCCATTAGAGAGAGCGCCCTAGTGGCACTGTCAGGTCCACAGGGGTAAGCTAACCACAAAGTCTGCAGTTCAAGCCCACCAGGTGATTCTCAGGAGCACGGCGAGGCTATCTGCTCCCATAAATATGTACAACCAACAAAAACAAAAACAAAAAAATACTTACAACCACGAAATCCCTATAGAGGGGTGCTACGAGCTGATAGCGACTTGGGGGCAGTGAGTGGATTTGGACAGGTCTTCAAAGAGGGTCAATATTTGAGAAGTAATGAACAACCTACCACATAAATAACGGAGAACCACATTTTTGATGAAACAGAAAACACCCATTCTTGATTTTTAAAAACTCAGCAAAATAGGTATAGAAGGAAAACTCCTCAAAAGAATTAAGGACCTCTACACAAAACCAGCAGGCGATATTTTTCACAACAGAGATTGAAAACATGCTCACTGAGAACAGGACTCAGACGAGGCAGGCCTTCTGCCACCACTCCCACTCAGCACTGTCCTGCAAGCCCGAGGAAGAGCAGAAGGCAGATAGTGAAGTCAGGGGCGTCCACGTGGGCAAATGCACACACACACACACACACACACACACACCACCACACCGTGTTGATGCTGGCTCATGGAGACCCAGAGGACAGGCCGAACTGCCCCTGTGGGTTTCTGAGACTGTGACTCTTTGTAGGAGCAAAACACTCCTCTTTCACTCAAGAAGTGGCAAAGAGGAAGTAAAGTGGCCTGTCTATGTAGATGATATGATTTTGTTCATAGACAATCCTCAAGACTATTACAAAAACAAAAACAGATCGAAAGCCTTCTTTAACGACCACAGGATTGAGCCAAGTGGCAAAGTCCAAGGCCAACATGCAGGTCGGTTGGGTCCTGCCAGTGTCTCTCAGCGTGGGAATGCTGCCCCCTGGGGCACAGAAGGGGTCCAGGGTTTGCACTTTGTATCCTGGATCATAAACACATGTTTTGAATTACTGGTGCACATGTGTGCTGGGGCGGGGGGGGGGGGGCGCTGGATAATTTTTTTTTTCTGCAAAGGAGGTAGTCGGGCCCCCAAATCTGGGGCCTGTGCAATGGGAATCAGGCCACCTGTCCTGACACTGAAGCTCCTGGCAAAGGGAAGAACCCCAGAGCAGACCAGGGTGGCTGCCAGGATAACGGCTCAGTCTGCCTTGTTACCACCCCTGCTTACATGATGGGGCATGAGTACAAGTCCCACACAGACCTTTAGCTTGAGGAATGCCAGAGTAAAATAGAAAGACCGTGGACAAGGATTTGGAAAACAGGCATAGGGAGGGCTAGAACAGAAAAGCAGGAACATTCCTGAAACTGATGGTTTAGCATGAACAAAAAGCAGATTCGCTCCTCTCCTCTTTGGAAGAGAATGCTCCTTAGATTGGAAAGGGCAAAACAGATCACTCACATCAGTGCAGGCCCTTGTGAGCGGCCTTGGAGCTGATGTCAGTAACCGAGAGGCCGGCAGAAGGTGGGGCAGCGTTCAACACACACTGCTCTTCTGCCCTGGAAGGAAAGTAAGCAGGAAAGTGGCAAATATTGACTCATACACTGATGCAATCCCTGGAAAATTCCGGGGAGAATAATTAGAGTGTTGATAAGCATGTAGAGACGGTTGAATGGCAACAGGGGTTCACTATAGGTTAACTTCCTATCTCTTAATGGCTGACTCATTAGAAGCAGTGATGGAGAATGCCAGAGACACAAGCAACCAGCTCTCAGCAAGACGTTTGTCAAGTCTTTCCTGATTTTTTGTTGGATCAGGCACAAGAAACAAGAACTTCCTGGTCATCGAGTCAGATAGATTTAAATGTGTGTTGCTTTTGGAGAACTTCAACCAAACGTGCAGATAAATTAACGGGATACTGAAGAGAACAAGGATTCCCTAGAGTGGTTTTCAGATGTTCTAGTCTTTCTTCTTTCTTTCAGTGGCTTAGAACTCTGGCTGTGCTTCAGATAGAACTCAGTAGATGACATGCTATTGAAAGAATATTTTGAAAGAGTACTTAAATTAAAAAAATATTTTATTGGGGGCTTGTATAGCTCTTATGATAATCAATCCATCCATCCACCCATTGTGTCCAGCACTTTTGTACATGTTGCCATTATCATTTTCAAAACATTTTCTTTCTACTTGAGTCCTTGGTATCAGCTTATTTCCACCACCCCTCTCTAATGGACCCTTGGTAATTTATTAAAAAATTCCCCCATGTTTCACACTGACCACTGTCTCCCTTTACCCACTTTTCTGTTGTTCGTCTCTCTGGGAGGGGTTATATGTAGATGGTTGTGATTGGTTTCCTCTGTCTCCGCCCACCCCCCATCCCCCTCCTGGTATCGCGGGAACGTTTTTTAAATGCTGACAGGATGAGACAATGATGAAGTAAACAACACTCAGTCGGCCTGGCACAGGTGTGAAGTTGTACAGGCACACCCAGGCCATCGGTGGCCTAGAGAACGGGGCGTCCGTGGGACGGACTGGACGCAAAGAGGAAGGTGAGCACAGGCTCACCGTGTACGGCGCTGTCCTGGAAGCTCAGACTGCGCTTTAGGACAGAACCGAGAGGACAGAGGGGGTGCCGGCTTTCAGCATGAATAAGGACGCCACAGCACAGGGGCCCTGGGCTGAAGGCGCTGGCCACGCTGCGACTTGAGCGTCAGACAGGGCGAGAGTGTGGTCATTCCGTCAAGGTTCAGGAGGAAGAACAACTTCGGCTGAACGCGGACATGCAGCTCGATGCAGAGGAAAGGATTTTTAGCAACGGGACGGGGCTGCTTTGTGCGGTCGTAAGTCCCCACCTCTGGAAGGATGGAAGAGCACTTGGGGGAGAGGCTGCCAAGCGATTCTTGGCAGTTTGTGAGCTGTCAGGCTACAGGAAAGGAGAACCGGCAGTGGTGAGCGTCTGACTCAGATGAGCAAATACGATGCCATGGAGGCACAGGACACGACTGCCACGGGGAGTGCCATGGATTGCTGTGGCCTCCAAAACCGTGAACGCTCCCTGGAAATGACTGGCAGATTTGGGGTGATCAGTGCGGCCGAGCAAGTCTAGGCGATACGGGTGCCACATTACCTTGACAGGGTACGAGAACAGCTTAACGAAGCCGAAGTCATCCCCCGTGGCTAGGAGCAAGCCATCCTTGGTGAGCGTGGCGGCGTTCACGTCGGTCACGTCGCTGTGGGCCGGCCAGATCCCCTCGCAGGTGGGGCCTAGGACGCAGGTCCACGAGTCCCACTGGAGCTTCTCCATCTTCGGAAGAGAGGCAGAGAATCAGCCTCACCTGGAGCGGAGGTGCTGCGTCCAGCCTGGGGACAGCCTCTGCTCTCTGACTCGCTTGGACACACAGGCTCCTTCTCTGCGCGACATGACCCACCCTGCCCCTGGGGAAGCCGGCGAGAGGAGGGAAACGGTGGCAGATAAGGGTGCCTAGCAAGTGAAAAACATCCCTTTACTCAGGGCTGCAGAAGTTTCTCTGCAGAAGAGCGTGAGGGAGGACTGGTCCGCGCTGACCTGAGGCGAAAACTGGGAAGTGAGACCAGCTAATGAGCAGGTCTCAGGAGGGCAGGGCCTGATGCCCCTTCAGCAATACTGACAGCATGACGAGCTTGGCCACGCGGCTCAGAGAGGCCGCCCCCGTGCTGGGCGCTCATGAACCTGATAGAGGAAGGTATAAGATCCATCAGATCTTCCGCTCAGGACTGCGGGAGCAGATGACTGTCAACCTCCACTCCTCCAGAGGAGGAAAGGCTTTCCTTTCTTTCATCAGAGGGGAAGTGGCCGCTTTCTGAGTGAGGTTGTCCCCAGGGGCTCAAAGGACCTCGTGCGTGCCCACTCAAGCAACTTCCCTCACTTAGTCATTAGGCTTCATCCCAGGGAAGCAGGTGCAGCCCCGCAGAGGGCCTCGTGTACAATGGGTTCAACACGTGACCCAGGCTTGCCCTCCATCATGACGACACGCCTGTAGCTAAGGCCCCGAGGAGACGGTGGAGAGGAGGGCGGCTTGATCCTCAGGACAGTCCCTCCACTGTGGACAGTCACTTCTGTCACGGGGAGCCATTTCTCTTATAGCGCTAACACTACATACGCTGCTGAGACATGTCATAAAAACTGTGAGAACAGGTGCCAAATGGTCATCGAGTGCTTTGCAGAAAAGACGTCACGGGAACACCCCGCTGTTCACTCGGTTAGTCTTCAGGAGAGCACAGCCAAGCCGAAGGCCGCCCTCAGACGTTGGGAAACAGGGGGCGCAAATGGGTTGAAGAAATGATTGAGGTGAAAGGTGTGCTTAGAGAAGTGATTCATGGAGCGAAAGACACTGGCAACCTTCAGGGCAGGGGTCATGGCGCTTGCGCAAGGTGATTACCTCCGAAGGTCGGATGATGCGCCGCTTGCCTCTCGGCGCTTCGAAAAAGAGTTGTTCTTTGGCCCCTGAGTTAACTTGCAGTAATTTTCCTGTCGTGGTAGAAAGAAATAGACCATTAAATCCTGCATTTATCTTCTGATTATAAAATGTCACTCTGAGCTGTCTTCCTTCCTCTTGGCCAAAGTGCCAGGAATTGCCCAAGTGTTTACTGAACTGCTCATGGGCAGTGCGGCAGGAGGACGCCGCGGCTCTGAGCAGCAACCGAGGGAGGGCAGAGCTGAGCTGCCCCACAGGCCGGCCAAGTCGCCAATCCCTATGGAAGTAGCTGCCCCTCCCTCCCATGGAGCAGCGGTGGCTCCAACCACTGGCCCTCAGCCAAGCAGGTGCCTGCGTGTCACCACTGCTCCAGCAGGTGTCCTTGCACGAGACGGCGGTACACACCCCAAAGCTGTGGTGTTCAGAATATAAACCCGAACAGATAGCGCCCCTGCAGGAGGGCAGGAGTGCTCCCTCGGGGCTCAGATGTTGTAAATCTTTAGGAGAAACAGGCGGCCTCGGCTTCCTCCCTCAGCACAGCTGCTGGGTTTGTCGTACTGATCTTGGGATTAGCAGCCCAATTCATAGTGCACGATGCCAGCAGGGCTCCAGAATCTCACGGCTATCCAAACCCCCCAGAGCAAAGTCACCGCCTTGGAATCAATGCCACTCACAGCGACTATTGGGCAGGGCGGAGGTGCCCCTGTGAGTGCCAGAGACTCTGTGGGCTTAGGAAGCACTGTCTTTCTCCAGAGGAGCAGCTAGTGGTTTTGAACTTCTCTCCTTGCAGTGAGCAACCAAACGCATAACCACTAGACCCCCAAGGTTCCTGAATTTCAAGAGCAGAGGTCTTCTAAAAGCTAACCTTCAACATCCCTCCACATACAGCAGGCTCACACTGGGTATTTGACTCCAGCTATGAAATTAAAATTAGCGGCAGTTTTCCGAAGTCTGACAAGGTTCCATTTTGGCTCTTTTTCCTGGTTGCCTCTGAAGTAAAAGCAAGATTTACGGCCCTGGAAGTGAGATCCACGTGGAGCACGCTGGCGTGGACTCAGAGACCACGGCTAAATCTGTCCTGTAACATTTACAAACAAAGAAATGAGATAAGATAAGCTATCAATGTTCATTCCTGTGTTACTTTAAAATTTGAAAAGAAATCTGGGGCTCGCCCCAGACAAAATGTTGTACAAAAATAGTCTTTCGGCCTGATGAAAATGTTGTTTTCATTAAGGGTGGGCAACACTCAGCCACCGAGGCCCCTCCTAGCTCGGCAGCAGCCCTTTGTGGCGTGAAGGCTGCCTGGCTCAGGTCTCTACATGCCAGCACTGTCTCATGATTCTAAATTGTGGAGACTTGCAGACACATAGGAGAGTGGAGAAAGAGCCTGCAGACGCCCTGTGTGCCCACGACCCAGCTCCCCGACTCGTCCTGCATTACTCGGAATCACACCCCAGAGCCCACAGCCTTTCATCGATACACAATTGAGCACCCAGGGCCCTGCAGGGAGAGTCTCCTGCTGCCTTGGACGTGGTGGAAGGTCCTTCGCACAACGTCACTAACACAGCATTGTGGCTTATACCTGTTCCACAGCTCTCAAACGCAAACAGCTGCGGTTTACCTTCAAGATAAACCTGGCTAACCTTTAGGCATACCCAGCACATTGCTCGGCAAGAGATCAGAGAGCGCCATCTGCTCGCTTATTAGGCTCGGCGGCCCTGACTTGGCGGGTCAGGGTGAAGAATGAGCTCTGCCGTGGGCTCTGAGGAGCAGCAGGTACGAGAAGCGTCCCCTGCCGGAGGCTCCCCACTCGCTGTGCCGTGGGGGGCTGGTGTGCGAGGCTGGGGGTTCCGCCATCAGGACTCCAGGAACCAGCACCATCTCCCATGGTGCACCGGTATCAGTGGCGCTTCCAGACCAAGAGGCCAGAAGAAGGACTTAGCAACGCACGGGTACAGAGCATGGCCGGGGACAGCCTGCGGCCTCTACGGTCCCTCGGGGCGGGGGGGAAAGTGCTCAGGACACAAGCAGGAAAGAGCTGTGTCCTCACTGCGGAGCTGACCGCACCGACGGGGAGGAAGTAGAGCTTTGGGGACTTTTATGCTGTGGTGCAAAATGGCTTAGAACGAGGGGAAAGCAGCTGTAACTGTCTATCAATAATCAAACTGTGGTATGTAGTGAGTGTGGCGCTAGGAACATTTGAAACCGTCGAAGATGAAATTGAATGCCGAGAGACCAATGTTGTGGGCATTTAGTGAGCTGAGAGGCCTGGCCTTGGCCACTCTGAGTCGGGCAGAGGAGTGGTCAACCTAGCTGGAAATGACTGCCTGGACGATCAGCATCATCATTACAAAGGCCACTTCAAGCTCTACTAGGTTGTCAATGATAGTTTCATTCCCACGTGTCTACAGCCAAGTCCAATCAGCGCAACTATCCATTCAATTTCAGACACCCACCCTAAGACCAGAGATGAGGACATTGAAGATTTTTTTTACAAACTTCTAAGATCTGAAGTTGATCAAACAAGTAATCAGGACATACTTACTATTACTGTTGACTGGAATGAGAAAGCTGGAAGCAAAGAGGAAGAATCAGTAGTTGGAATATATGGCCAAGAAGCGAAGCTGGAGATTACAAGCTAGAATTCCACAAGACCAACAACTCCTTCATTATAAATGTCTTCTTTGTCGACCACACAGGCAGCTCTGTGTTCGTTGGAGCTCCCCGGGGAGAGATACGGGATTACATTGACTACGGAAGTGGAAGGAGATCCTGGGACGCTCAATCCCACGGCTCAGGACAGGGCCAGGTGCCCACTGTCAGACAGATGGCTACTTTTTCATATGTGAGTTCCACTTGAAGTTCAAGATGTTAAGACATGCCCACCAAGGCAAAAGTATGACCTTGAGCATAGCCCAACTGGATTAAAAATCTTCCTCTGGGAAAAATCAGACCCAGTGAACACGAGCGACTGAAGAACTGATGCGTGTGCGTCAGGCTCATCTTGGAAGGAGGAGGCAAACGATTATTAAGAAAATGGGACAGAACAGAACAAAGTGGGTGCCAGGAGAGGTTCTAAAACTTGCTCTCAGACATCCCACAGCTCCAAGTAAAGGAAGAGGCCATGGCCTCAGTGAGGACGTGGACAATGACCTGTGTCATCGAAGACCTAGAACATCACACCGCCGTGAACAGGGGGAGGGCAGAGCAGAGGTCAAAGCCCATCTGGAGACAGTTGGACATCTCTTCACAGAAGGGTCACAAGGAAGAGATGAGCCAGTCAGGGTGCAGCACAGCACCGATGAAAGATACAAGTTTCCTTTAGTTCAGTGGTTCTCACCCTTTGGGGGTGTGTGTCAAATGACCCTTTCATTTGAAGTAGCAATGAAAATAATACATGGGAAACTGCATTAAAGGGTTGCCGCATCAGGAAGATTGAGAACCACAGCTCTAGTTCTTAAACGCCTCCTCCCCCCGCTCTCATAATCCTAATTCTGCCTTGCAAACCGGCTAGACCGGAGGATGTGCACAGGTACAGGAAAAAGCTGGAAACACAGGGACTCCAGGACAGAATTGGTCCCTGAGGACCAATAATGAAAGTAGCGATCCGAGGAGGGGAAGGGGGATCACAATGATCTACACATAACCCCCTCCCAGGGTGACAGACAACAGAGAAGTGGGTGAAGGGAGACATCAGTTGGTGTAAGACTTTAAAAAAATTATAAACATGCAAGGGTTCATGAGGGAGGGAGGGAGGAAGGGGGAAATATGGAGCTGATACCAAGGGTTCGAGGAAAAGAAAATGTTTTGAAAAGGACGATGGCAACAAATATACAAATGTGCTTGACACATGGACATGTGTATGGATTGTGATAAGAGCTGTAAGACCCCCCCAAAAATGATTTTTAAAAAACCTGTGCAGGGTCTGGTGTTAGAAAGCCAAAAAGGAAGAACATGTACATCCTGAGAGATGGAAGAAAGCACCAAGCCGCTTGGTAGTTATTGCCCGAGTCTCTGGGCGGAGCACTGACAATTCTGGAAGCATCAAAAGAAGACAGAAGGAATACTCAGAATATACAGTTACCAAGAACTGGTTGATGGTCAGGCATTTCAGGAAGCAGCTCATGATCAAAAGTCAGTGGGTGCACAAGGAAGACAGGGGAGCTTCCCTGAAAGCAGCAAGCACGGCTCGGGGAACTTCTGGAGCACCAACTGAGATGCTCAACAAGTCGGTGAGGCACTGTAAGAGCCCACCCTGCAAGGCCAAGGAATTTGAAGTACAGCTACCTGGACAACTGGTGGAGAGATCCGTTTCCGTATCTAAAGAAAAGTGGCCAACAGAAGGCAGAAATTATAGAACAACCTTATCAATATCACATGCAAGCAATATTCTGTTGAAGATAAATTGAAAACTGTTTCAACAGTACATCAACAGGGAACTGCTTGAAATTCAAACCATATTCAGAAGAGGACATGGAACAGCATCTAGGAGATGTCAAATGGTTCTCAACTGTCAAAAGATATAAAAAAGATGCTGAGTTGTGCTTTCCTAACTATGCAAAGGTACTCAACTGTGTGGATTACAACAAATTATGCGTAATGATGTGAAAAGTGGAAAATTCCAGAATCCTTAACCCTGCTCACATCAAATCTGTACGCAGACTTAAAGGCGGTCATGGAACAGAAGAAGGGGCTGCTCCAGGGTTTCAATCAGGAGAGGTTGTCTCAGGGCTGCATCTTATTCAACGGGTATGCTGAGAAGCTGAACAATCTGAAAAAAACAGACATCGAGAGTGCAGGCAGACGAGCTCACACTTGGATGTGCAGAGGACACAGCCCCGCTTATTGGGAGTGAAGAGGGCTTGAAGCACTGTGTTGAAGATCAATATGAATATTAGTAGGAATTCCATCTCAACACAAAGGAAACAAAAGTCCTCACATCTGCACCAATAATAAATGGAGAGCAATCCATGACACACGGGAAAAACCTGAAGCTGCCCATGATCTCATTTACCGGGGCCCACAGTCAATGATCACAGGGGCGAGTGGCAGATAAGAACTCACATCAGACAGTGCGCTGGGCAGCTCTGCTGGACAAAGACCTCTTGAACATGTTGAGAACACAGATAACACTTTGAGGAATAAGCTGTACCTGGCCTGGGCCACGATTTTCAGTCACCTCATGCATGCAAAAGACAGTAAGTGAGGGCAGACCGGCTAAGAATTGATGCCACTGGATTATGGTGCTGGCAGAAGGGCATCGAGGGTGTCATGGGTTGCCTGGAGAGTGCGCTGACTGTGGGAGGAAGCACAGTGAGAAGGCTCTTTAGGAGCAAAGATACGAAGACCTCATCTCACGCACTGTGGGCGCGTCATGGGAGGGAACCGTCCCTGGAGAAGGAAGCCTCGCTCTGGAAAGCAGAGGGTCAGCCCACAAGGGGAAGACCCTCACCACGCCTGATGACCCCAGTCGAACACAGGTTCCAATATAACCATCAAGACGATGGCACAGGCCTGGGCAGTGCTTGGTTCTGTTGTGCACACGCACACCATGGGTCAGAGCAGGATCGATGGCGCCAAGACACCCACCGACAGCTCTGCCAAAGCTGATGGCCGTGCCTTCTCTCTGTGGAGTAGCTGCTATGTCCCAACTGCAGCCTTTCAGTGAGCTGGAGAGCGCTTAATGACCGCACCACCAAGACTCTCTGACTTTATGTCCGTGTGCACACGAGAAAAGAAAAAGGCATTAATTAGCTGCGCTACTTAGCTTACGAGAGGAAATGAGTAATTGATAGCAGTTTTCTACATAGACCTGCTAAGTCCCTGTATCTTCAGGGCTGCCTCGCGTGACTGCAAGTCGCAAAGGCTGCGGGCGGGGGCCAAAGGAGTCAGAGAAAGCACGCTCTAAATGTGGCAGTTCTAGGGGACCTGGGGGTGTCCTTCTCCAGAGACCAGTCCCTCCTCATAAGACGCCCGTCGGGCTCACTCAGTGCCACTCCGGGAGACCCGGTGGTACCTGCCGCAGGTGCTGTGTGGGATTCCGTGTCCCCAGCCCAGCAGTTTGAACCTAAGAACGAGCAGGCCTTCTCCTTCCACAAGGGCACCGAGCTCAGAAGCTCCCAGGCACAGCTCTCCTTCGCCTCACAGGGAGGCTTTGAGTCAAACCCAACTGAGTGACAATTGGTTTTGTTTGCTTGTTTTGGTGTTTCACCTATAAAGAAAGCTGGCCTACCTGCGCTCTAGAGGGCAAGAGGGCAAATGACTTCCTTTAAAAACAATACAGCAGAGACTATGAAGTGGGGTCTCAAGCAGCAGCCGTTTCCACCCACCTCCTCAGCTTCATGGTCTCCCAGATAATCCTCAGCCCCAGAGTCCAATCCGGCCACAAACGGGGCCCATGCCTCGGCCTCTCCCCGGCACTGCCCTGTCATCAGACTGAGTGGGGCTTATCAGATGTCCCCTTGCTCACCTTTTACAGTCAGTCACATAAGTTCACTTTATCTATGGCACTGTGTAAACTGCCTGGGGCCGGAAAGCTTACTAGAGCTCAAAATCCGGTTCATCAAGCTCACAGCCACAGCTGCTCATGCAGCCCGGCTGATGGCCACTCCTCTGAGGAGTCTTTGAGTAAAGTTTCTGGCATCTCTGAAATACCCCCTTTCTCCGGGTCTACTTTAGGTGTTCCCCAGCAATAGGTTCCCCTCCCCCTCCACGATGGCAGGGAGCACCCCTCTCTAGAGTTACCGATGGTCTTCAGGCTAAAGATCACTTGTGACACCTGGCGTGACACCCACGTGCCTCTCCACGTTGTTTCCAGCCTCTTAGCCCTCAGCGTCAGTCACTATCGTGTGATCACTTCATGCCCCTCCCACCTCTCCCCTTTACCTAGCAAGATCCGCCTCAACTTCTCCACCTGGGGACACCTGGCTCGTCTTCCAAATGGACCTTTCCCTTACAAGGTCACAGTTTCCTGCTCCCTGCTCACACCACCCATCTGTCGGGACGGTTTTCTACCACAGTGGCCTGAAACTCCCCTGAAAAACGGGATTCTGCCTGTCCTCCCATGCCTGCTCTTGATAGCGTTATCAGCCCGGCCGCGGAATGGGGCTGAAGGCTGACCAAGGAGAGACAACAAAGACACTGGCGATGAAAGATAAAAGCAACATGTACTTTGGACTTCATCAGAAGAGAGAGTGTGTGTGTGTGTGTGTGGGGGGGGTGGCTGTGTCCAATGACGCTCATCAACAAGGTGAAAGGGCAGTATCTGGGACCCCTATCAGAGTCTTTAAAATGCTCACAGGAAATGTACATCGTGGAACAACAGTGCGTGCACTTGAAATTTTGGCTCATCCCCAACAAGCAGACAAACTTGCATTGACTTACTATAACATGTCCAAGCAGTATTTAGTTTGAAGGATAAGCCGTTCATTTGGAAAGAGACCCTGTGAGAGCAACATGCATTCTGCTAAAGGGGAAGCGAGGACAGACATCAAACGTATGGCGGGTGCGAGAATGGGAGCACGGTAAAATCCTGACTCCTTGCAGCATGTTTGGGGTGAGGGGCAGTGCCTCTCCTCCACACAGGAAAGGGAGAATGATGTGGAGGGCGAAGTTGTTAGGGAAACCACCCACATGGGTCTGTGAAGAGAAACTGACTTGCTCTTGGTCCGCTTGAAGGAACCGAGGATTGAAGGCAGAAACCATGGCCCACACCGTAGACACCTCTATGTCCTCAGCTCATGCACTCTGACTGAAAAATTAAAGTGGCGCAGGCTTTCTGTTGAATGGGTGGGTGCCAATCCTGTTGTGCCCGAGTCAACTGCAGACACAGCAGAGCTCCCAGTGGAAATGCTACACAGACAGCACGGAGATGCCGCGGCACTTCTCGGAAGCCCTGTCGTCAGGGAAGGCGCATAGCTCGACCAGGCTGACCCTCAGATAAAGGGCCTCACAGGTGGGTGTGGCCTCACCCCAGCAAATCAGGCCAGCCAGGGGCAGAGGCCATGGCAACTGTTTCACAGATGCTCCAGGTATCTTCCGTGTTGAATTTTCGGAAGGTCAAAAGACAATAGCATCTGACTATGAGTGTTTTCGGGAAGTTAGCCAAAGCTTCAGCCGGCACTCCCCAGGAAAACCTGACCAGACGGCGCTTCTCCACCACCACGGCGCTCCTGCGCACTCTTCTCGCCCAAAAGGGCACTTGTGCACGAGTTTCCACAGGGCATCAGGAGGCTTCCCTTACAGTCCTGACTTGGCTCCTTTCTTTTCCCTACTCTTAAGAACCGCTCAAGGGCACCCACCCTTCCTTAGTTACTAATGTGGCAGAGTCCGCATTGCCAGCACTCCCAGTTCCTTAAGGACAGATGAAATGTCTGGTATGGTCCCTCACCCAAGTCCTCTTGAACTTGATAGATCTCATGTTGAGAAATTAAAAACAAAATCTATTAACTCTCATTTCCACAAACGTTTTGAAGTCCTCTTATGTGTAGCTATTAAAAATTCAATATTCTAATACATCAAGAACACCTACAACTTGGCAACAAAAGGACAAGCAATCTAATTTTCAAAAGGGCCAAGGGCTAGAATAGGGGTTCCTCCAAAGATACACAGATGTCATTGGTCCCAGGGCAGGTATCTATTAGGGATGCGCACAGTGAAATATTACTTTATCCACCCTCACCATGACCACCACGCCAATGCTGACTCGGTAATCCCCTGTGGGTTTTCCCAGACTGTGACTGCTTGGGGAGTAGAAAGGCCAGCCTCTCTCCCACGGAGCAGCTGGTGGTTTTGAACTCCTGACTGTGTGGTTAGCAGCCCAGTGAACAACCACTACCCCACCAGGCCTTCCGGATAGGGCTTACTCACTGACTTACTCATTGGGTCAAGGCTGCCTCAGAGTGACCCCTGCGGGCTTCTGAGGCCGTAATTGACGATGGGAGAAGAAAGCCCAGTCTTCCACCCTCAGAGACGCCGGAGGTTTCGAGCTGCTCTGACTCTGTGAATCACAGCCCACCAAGTAGCCTTTACACCACCAGGACTCCTTGCCGGGGGCCGGCCGCTCCAGGGTAACTGGAATCGGCAAGGGTAGGCGTGGCATCGGAGGTGCATCTCTGTTGGGGCAGTACATGGCACAGCCACTGTGGACGACAGTGACCAGAATTACCTTTCAGTCCAGCAATTCCACTCGCAGGGATATAGCCAAGAGTCGGGACTCCACAAGCTATCTGTACACTGGTGCCCACCTCATCCTGCGTGGAAACCACCTTACTGCCCACCACTGAAGAGGGACTGAAAAAAGACGGCATGTTCCCATCGTGAAGCGTGACCCGACCCTGAAGAACGACAATGTCTGGTGCCTGCTACAGCGCAGATGAACCTTGGAAAGACCGTGTGGAGTGGAATGAGCCAGGCCTCAGAAGGCAACTGTTTCATGGTTGCCCTGGATATGACATCTCTCTGACAGCACAGGCAGAGACAAGAGCTGGGCCAGTTGTTCCCAGGGCTCCTGGCTGGGAAGAGGAGTGCGTTACGGAGTGAACTATTGTGGGTTTGGGAGTGATGGCATTTTAGAAATAAACAGTTCCGTGCTTGTCCGACATTGTGCACATAACCAAGACCATTGACTTCTACACGGTTAAACGGGCGATTGTATGATGGATATTTGATTGCACTGCAAAGATAAAAGAGATCCAGCCTGTGGCACTGAGGCTCTGCCCTGGGGACTCAGCCCCCACCTGGCGGCCCCTTCTGAGCCCGGGCTCTGCTCACCAGTTCCTGTCCCAGGCCTCACCCAAGGCGTGCCCTCGTGCTACTGGGTCCAGCAGTCTCTCTCCCCATGTAACCCACCGTGGGGTCAGCAGGAACCCGGGCCTACCCATGCCTGTGGATTCCACAGTCCCTGGCTGCAGACTCGGCCCAGGACAGAGGCTGGAATGGCGACACTAACAAATAGACCCATGCCTGTGGCATCTGGGGGGCATGACCCAAGGGAGGGGGTGGGTGGGTATGGAGTCTGGGGGAGCAGAGAAACTTGAGATGAGATGACTACAGCTTATGGCCTTCAGGCTTCTAGGGCTGTTCTCCAGGGACTGGAGCTCTGGAGCAAAGAGCAAGAGTAGTTGGGAGGAGACGCCCGGGCGGGTGAGGCCACAGGTGAGGCGGTGTGTCCAGGCGGTGGCATCGGAGACCCTCAGCTGAGCGAGTGGTCAGGGCAGTGCGGGATGGGAGCACTGTCCGCATAGTTACAGCGGGTGTCTGGGGCTGTAAGAGGATGGTCACTCATTTTGCCAGGACCCCTGGTCCCCTGTAGTCCTCCAGCTGAGCGGTCAGCCTCTTTAGAAACAGCCTGGTGGCCCACCCAGCCTGCCGGACCCGAAACTGTGCTGGCAGCGCCGGGAGCATTACCTCTGGAGTCCCAGTCGATGTGGGTGATGTAGCTGGACGCGCCTTTGCAGATGCCGACCCTCTTGCTGGTGAGGACGTTGTAAATGTCCACGAAGTGATCGTGGGATGCCACAGCGAGGTATTTCCCTGTGTCTGCCAAGAGAAGCCTGTGCGTTAGCCCCCATACTGCTCACGCGGCCCCGACTTCCTCATTTTACAGCTGGGAAAAGGGCAGAGGCATGTTTTTCAATCTCAAGACAGTGGTATTGCTTACAAACATCTGCGGTCACCTTCACCTTTTGAGAATTTAATATCTGAGATCATTTCCTTTCTGTGGTGGAAGGAGACCATGTCTTCCACGGTGTCAGCATTCACGACCAGGAAACTGCCGTCGTTCAAACCGACTGCTAAGGCTTTCCCATCCGGGGAGAAGGCACAGCATCTTCCACCTACAAGAAAGCCCGAGAGACACTGTGAGGACGCGCCCTGCAGGCCGGCCGCCCAAGTGAAGAGGAGGGCGGACTCGCACATGGCACGCACGCAACTGTGGCTTTCACTTAGCCGGGCCCGTGAGCATCACAGAGGGAGCTGCAGACTGCGGCTCACAGACCTGGACACGCTGCCCGGAGAGGCCAGTCCCTGGGGTGGCAAAGCAGAGGGGCAGTGAGGTGGGCGGACACCGACCTTGGGACGATGGGCTCAGCAGGAGCAGGGCCGTGGGGTGTTTGTTCTTCCAGGCACAAGGTTGCTCGGGGACGGGGCTGACTAGACGGTAGTGGACAGCAACTACCACCACAGCAACAACCACCACCACAGCACCCACCACCACCACAGCAGCAATAGCACCTCCCCAAATCCGAGGGAAATGACCATCGTGTAGAAAAATACATTCTTCTCAAAGCTGCCATACAGTTCACCCATTCCTTCCTTATTGTGCAGGAAACGGAGGTTGTCTGGAGGCAAGTGGAAAGAAAGACAGGAGCGAAGGAGCGAGAGAGTGTCTGCCTTGGAGAGATGGGGGCTCTAGAACGAGGGGAGCTGAGATTCCCAGAGCCCCTGGTGTGTCCAGCCTTATGCGTGGACCTGGCGGGAGAGGCCTTGGCGCTGGGCTGCTTGCCAAATAATCCTGCCGTGCGTGGATGAGAAGGTGTGATTCTCCTGCCTGTCGCTCCTGTCACAGAAACACCAGGCTGACGGGCGGCGGTGGTGGTGGCTTGCACTGCTCTGTTGGGCGTGGGGAGATCTGGTCACGTAAGCCTGGGGCTGCTGATAGGAAGAGCCAGTGGTTCAAGTCCCCCAGCCTCCCCTCTGCTGGAGAAAGATCAGGCGGTCCCTTCCACCGGGCCGGGCCGCCGTGGGGCCTGTGGAATAGCCTATTCTGCCCTGAAGAGTCGTGAGAGGCAGTGTCAACTCACAGCACGGGGTTGCGCACTTCTGGGGGGAGATTGTAGACACGGAGGCTGTGTGGAACAGGAATCTCATTTTAAAATATATTACACTCCCCCCCCACACCTGCCCTGTGCCAATTCTTACTGTGAAGACACTCATAAACGCAGCCCAGGGACTTGACATTAATGCCGACATGTCAAATTACCCATCTTTCTTATCAACCCCTCTGGGCAGTGTTCATGGTTCTCCCAGCCACCAGTAACTTCAAACTATATCTTCATCGAGTCACTTGGCAACCATTTATTTACTTCTGAAGAGTTCAGCATGATGCTAAGCCAGAAAGAATAAAAAGACCAGACGGCCTTTGAGGGGTGCCTTCAAGACCAGGGTAACCAGCCTTGTCCCAACCTGGGCACTTGTGAAAATTAACGTGAAAACGCTGAATAGTTACACCATGACCACAGGTATACATTGAGATGAACAGGTGTTCTATCCAAGACATGTCAGTTGCTATTTTGCAACCTGTTTAACCGATGAAACAAACCATTGACCAACATTTAAATTCTCCACAACCAACAGACCCCTGGTGGGTCATTTCCCTACAGAAGACTCCTGCCAACATCCTACCATCTGGCCCCGGTTAAGTCGATGAGTTTCCAAGTCAGACCGGGGTCTGAACCCTGTTTCCTTGGAAGTCTGTGCCGAGAGGAGCCTGGCCGAGGGAAGCAGTGCCTGCATGCCGGGCACTCAGAGTATGCTTGCTGGAGCCATGCCGTCCAGGTTTGAATCCAGTTTCACCTTTCCCTACCTGTGCAACTTTGGGCAAACTTCTGAAATTCCCAAAGCCTCAGTCTCCTAATCAGTGAGAGGTCATGAAAGCGTCTCTCTTCGTTGCTGATGGTGGTGCTGTCATTGTTAGGGCCCTATAGGCCAGTGGTTCCCAACCTGTGGGTCACCACCCGATTCATGACAGTAGCAAGATGACAGTGATGAAGCAGAAACGAAAATCACTTTATGGTTGGGGGACACCACCACATGAGGAACTATATGAAGGGGTCGTGCGTGAGGCAGGCTGAGAACCCGTGCTCTAGGCGGCTCCGATTTACAGACCCTACAAACAAGGGAGCCAAACTCTGCCTGCTCCGGTGCCTGCTCACAGCTGCTCTTGTTTGAGTCCGTGTCAAGGGCCTTCCTCTGTCTCCTGCCCTTCTCCAGGGCAGGACCTTCTCCAGGGATGGCTTCTCCTGACCACACGTGAGCGGAGTATGTAGAACCACTGTGCAGTGGTGGTTCGGGCCCCAAGGCGGCACTGCCCTGCCCTGGAGTGTTTTCCATGTTCTGCCCCTTTCCCCACTCCCCCACGCCTCCACCTCCATGCTCAGGCTCGAGCCCGATCTCATCTTGCCTTAAGAATTCCCACAGACACGGAGCCTGTACTTCTCAGGTCCGTCGCAGATGGATCAGACCCTGCTCCAGCCTGCTGTAGAAATGGCTGGTCTTCCGATATCTTCCGCTGGTCTCTCCCGATCCCTGTCCTCCCTCTGTGAGGCTGGAGGCTGGAGGCTGGTCCACACGGCACCTGGCACAGCCCTCTTGATCCTCTCGCGGGGCTGAGTTTGGCGAAAAGGGAGCATGGGCAGGAGGCAAGAGGGGAGGGCTGGGAGGAGGGGGGGGTGAAGGTTGGGGTGCCTCTTCTTGTCCTCCGGGCTCAGGGCTGCTCGTGGCACACAGCAGCCACAGAAGCATCGTGCCCCATTAGCCTTGGTCATTTCCGCCCGCCCATCGACCACTCTATGAATAATCCCTTTTGCAGCCTCTCCTCAAATTGCTCGACTTAAGGAGTCATTTGCTTCTGGGATTCTGCTCAAATCGTATCCACCTCTGAAGATTCTGTTCTTCTCGGTGTCCACAGTGCCGACAGAGAAGGTGCCCAGAGTTTTTGCTGAGCTTGGGACCCTCCGCGGCCTCGTGGTCTCCTGCATAGACCAAGGAGCTTTGTGTGGCTCATGGTCAGCGGGAAGAGCCCACCAGCCACTCTGGGAGAAAGATAAGGCTGCTGGCTCCTGTGAACAGCTTCAAGGTCAGAAACCCACAGGGGCAAGGTCACTATGAGTCGGTAACACCTTGATGGCTCTGAGTGTGGTCAGTTGTGTGTGTGTGCTGTAGGATGTATACTCTGAGAGAAGACAGGGCTCTTCTCTTGTGGCAGTCTCCGAAACTCACAGGGGCAGGTTTACCCTGCCCTATGGGATCGATCACAATGAGCATGGCCTGGGTGGCAGGGAGGGGGGTAGGTCTACATTACATCTGTCTTGTTGTTGCTGCGTGCCGTGCCGCTGTGACCCCATCTACAACTGCACAAAGCCCTGCCGGTCCTGGGCATCCTCACAGTGGCTGCTGGAGCCTGTGTGAGGCCCTTGAGCCCAGCCATGTCATCAGGGCCTTCCTCAGTCCACTGCCCCTCCACTGTGCCCAGCACAACATCCTCCTGGAGGGACTGCCCTCTCCTGACAGTGTGTCCAAAGCACTTGAGACCAAGTCTGGTGGCCCTCTGTTCTAAAGAGACGCTGGCAGTCCTTCTTCCAAGACAGGCAGGTCGATGTCCAATGCACATCCGCTCCTGACTCGACACGGGGCTCACCCCCGACTTTCAGTAAGGAAATCCTTTCTGGAGAGGGTCAGAGATAAAAATAGCCGCACAGCGTTCCTCCCAGGCGCCCGGGAGAAGAGGAGGGACACACTGCCCCCGGGTGGCGGGCGCCGGTGCGGCTCGGGAGGAGGAGCACTGGTGCTGGCGGGTCAGACGCCCTGCAGGAGCTCACCGGCTTCTGCCACCAACAGACGCTTGGTGGAATGGTGAGCGAGCCCAACGCCTTCTACTCTTTGTAGCCCAGCGGCTGTCACTCACCTTTCTTGAGCTTCCGCACGGCGAGCATGCGGTGCTGGGACGACAGTTCCCAGATCCGGAGCGTCTTGTCGTCGCTCACGGTGGCGCAGATGGGCAGCAGCGGGTGGGCCGCCAGCCCCCAGACCTCTCCTTCCATGTGTCCCTGGGGAGAGGGAGTGGGACACCCGCGGTGAGCTCGCCTGGGGTCCTTCTCAGCCTGGTGCTGCGGAGTAGCCTCCCCCTGGGGATACAGGGGTTAGCCCGCATCCCGTCCTCGTTCATTTGAACTTGAATCTCACGCGGTGCCTGCGCCACACTAAGGTGTTCATTTGGGAGGCAAGACTTTGTTTGGACGCCCTCCCTTCGGAAACTGCTAGGTCAGGAGGGACGTGCCCTGCTCTGATTTGCTGTAGGCGCTGTCTAAGCACAGGATACGCGTACCGCCTAGTCACGGCAATGAGCCCAGCCACGTCCTTCACATCAGCAGCAGTGTTCTCATTACTGGCATGCGAACTCCACACTACACTCGCCACGCACAGCGTTTCAGCCTCAGACGCCTGGGTACAGTGCAGGCCCAACTTTTGCTCACAGGGTGCTTGATCTGGGGGCCCAACAGCGGACGCCAGCAAGCCCAGACGTGCTTCATCGGCATGGGCTCTTCCTGCTAGCTGCATCCGTCTTTGTCACCAACACACTCAGCCGGCTTAGGGTCACTGAGATACAGCCAGGTCGCCGAATGACCGCCTCACTGGCTGAAACCTGCCCGATTCCCATATTGTGTCACGCGATAAAGTCGTGTTTAAAAAATAGGCCAGTATAATAGAGCAGTAAAACAGGCCTGGTTAATTCTTTATGGAATTCTATTTCTAATGGCTAATACAAAAAAGATCACTTTAGAAAAGCAAAAAAAAAAAAAACAAAAAACCCTCAAAACAACAACACTCTTTCCTCACAGCAAACAAAAAGTTATTGTTGCTGGATCCAATGCCTTAGGAGCAGTGGCTTTGCTGAGAAAACCCTGGTGCCTCAGGTCTAACTTGGAAGCTGTTAGAGCACAACAGTGATTTGGCAGAAGGCAGTGTTCCCAACTTGAAACCATGACGAAACTCCTCTCTGGGACTGAACGTTAATGGGAGCCTCTGGGTAGGCTGCAGAGCCTGCTAGGTGACCACCTGGACCCACTTGTGGAGTGGAAGTGGGACAGATGCAGCAGGGAGGAGACAGGCCACTGACACGCCGGACCTGGTTAGCAGGAAAGACAGAAGACGAGAGTGGGTTGACTGGTCTGAAGTTCATCACCTAGCGTGAGGGGGCTAGGCTTGTTGAGGATTTGTCATGGGGCCGTCCGTGGTCTAAAGGCGACCAACGGGCGCCCTGGTGAGGTGTCAGAGGAAGCCAGCCTTTGACATGAACATCGGGGTTCCAGTAGGCACAACTGTACGGCAATAATTAATTATTATAGTAAAGTCATAGAGAGCATGAGAGAGAAAGAATGGTGTCAGACCCATACCATGGAAGTGTGAGTGGAGGCCGAGACTGGAATGAGGCCTGAGTGCAGAAGGATCTCACAGCTGCACTTGCTTTTGGCGTGCGGGGAGCAGATGATCGACCTTGAGTTTCACAGATGGATGCACAGAGGGCGGCTACGCTGGGCACCACGGCGACATGTGATGGGAGCTGTGCGAAGATGCTGTGAGAGAGCGAGGTGCTTGGGGGTGTGGGGGTGGTGGTGTCACCCCTCTTGTTTCTAATGACAGGGCTGCATGAGAGGCCGTGACGGTGTGCTGTGGGGCTGTCATGTCCCTTCCTCGCTCTCCCTGACAAGCTTTGATGACAAGAGCGATCTTGCAGAGGAGCCCCAAGTGACAAGAAGCCCTGAGAAGCCCCAAAGAGCCGCGGCTGGCTTCTGGCTGCCAGTGAGCAGGAGCTGCAGAGCCCACGTCCTAACAGAAACGAGTGGGGTTCTGTCTACCACTCAGAGCCCCAGATGAGTCATTACAGCCCCGGCCACGGGCTTCATCATCGCGTTGTAGACCTCTGAGCAGAGGACCCAGCCAAACCTTGCTGGAGCCTGGCCCGGGCATGAGAGGTCACGAGGATGTGCTCTGTTAGGCAGCTGGCCGTGTGGCCACCTGGGTGGTGGGCGCTCGCTCATGTGGCCTTTCTGGCTCTGGCTCTGGGCCCAGCCTGCGGAGGCTTGGCTGCTCTGTGCTTCACGCAAGCAGCCTGTAGCGGGTCACTCAGCTACGTCCGGGGGATGAGTGGGCTTGTGGTCAGACTCAAAGAGCCTTCTCCTAGGACCAGTCAGTTTATGACCGATCCATTGAAGGGACTGCTGTATCAGCGCAGTGACCTAAGACTGATATGGAGGTCTCTGATATTGATGTGTCGCCAACGTGGCAGAGGTCTGGGGGCCTCTCAAGGAACAAATGCTGGCGAGGAGCGGGCGCCTTGGGACAGCCTAGCCAAGACCCTCTGGGAAAGCGCTGTCCCTGAGCTGCTGAGGCCGAAGCCCAGCCCAGCCCAGCCCAGCGCAGCGGACCAAGTCATCAGAGCCATGGGACCCGAGACCAGCAGACAGCGGGGGTGGGTGAGCTGGCCCCCAGAGTCCACAGGCGGAGCTGGGCAGCCTCGGGCAAGAGGCTGACGCAAATCTAGAGGAAATAGCCACAGTGGGGTCCTGCACAGAGCAAGTGGCCCGCCTCTGTCGTGGCAGACATCTGTGGTGGCAGAGGGGTATCTCTGAGGCCCAGAAGGGGCCAAGCCTAAGAGCCAAGAAGCCTCTCGCAGAGGCCTGGGTGATCACTGTCAGCCAGTTCTGCCTGAGGAGCTGTAGTCACGACAGCAAAACCCGAACACCAGCCCAGCGGAGTTCTGTAGCTGGGGGTGGGGGGGAGTGCAAGGCCAGGCAGCAGAGGGAGCTGGACCCAGTCAAGGAAAGAAGCCACGAAGAGACAGCAATGGGGGGTGGGGGG
>PVJH01030709.1:0-24517 GCA_004026705.1 Nesogale talazaci
ATGTCAAAGCAGCCCCTGTGCCTTGCTGGGCCACATCACTGGCCAAGGTGGTCTCCGCACAGGCTTCTCACCCAGCTGCCAGAGCAGGACAGTGAGACGGGAAGGCACAGAGAGACAGACTGTGAGATGGACAGACAATAGACAGACTGGGAAAAAGAGGGAGAGACTGAGGGAGACATGAACAGAGACAGACAGAGACAGAGAGAAGGAGAGAGAGATCGCCAGATACAGGGAGGGGGCTTGGCAGGGACCAGGAAATTCTTCCTCAGTAGAGAGGACAGGGACACAGGAGTGGGTGGGCTGACTAGCAGGCTCAGGGGGACGTGGGGTCCACCTGCTTACGCCCCACAGGAATCCGAGAACCCTGCTTACACACAGCGGACAACTGTCCCCCAGAGGGGCTGCAGAGAAGCCCCTGACCCACACAGCCGGTGTTCCCCTTGGCCACTCACTGCAAGGTCAGCCCTTCGAGCCCACCCGCTGCTCTTCAGGAGGATGCCGAGGCTGGTCTGCCCTGGCCCAGGCGTGGACTCTGACCGCGCGCAAGAGCCAAATAGAGTCAGGCTGAGTCTGGTCTCCAGGCCTGCGGGCACGGTGGGTCTGCAGACAGCAGGACCCTCAGTGCATGGGCCACGCCAGCCCCCACCAGTCACCCAGAACAGGTGACAGGAGCTGTGGCCAGGTTTCCTGGTGTCGCCCTCCTGCCCAGTCAGCAGGACAGCGACGGGGCGGTGGACAGACTCAGAGACAGAACTCAGCTAAGGGGAAGTCTTTCTGGAATGTGAGCCTCTGGCCAAGTGGGCCTCTGCCCATCTGCACCCCCGAGCCTGGGCGGGCACTGGCAGGCCTGGGCAGCTGGGACCCTCTGACAGCAAAGCCCTGGGCAGGGAGACCACCCAGGTGGGCCCATGGCAGTTACGTCTCCTACAAAGGACGTGCAGTCGAGGCCTGGGTCTAGACAAGGGCCTTTCCCTGTGGCTCCCCGAGGGGCAGCCTCAGAGGGTGGACGCTGTCTGTGACCCCAGGAAGTTCCTTTAGAGCCCTCACCTGGTGCTGATAAAACTGAGTTATGGGGGAGCCAGCCTCTGACTTCCAAGAGTCCTGGAGGGGAGGGGTCCTGGGCCCCCCTGAGTGCTGTCCCATAAGGAGGAGAAGAGACAGAGATGGGGACACAGGGGGACAGTGTTCATGCAAGGATGTGCCTACAAGTCAAGGGCCATGGGGCCACCACACCAGGGAAGCGCAGGTGTGGCTTTCCTCCAGAGCACTTAGTCTGACTCAGGGGCTCCAGAACTGGGGACAGCGGGTCTCTGCCACTCAGAGGCTCCCCGTGTGGTTCTTTGTTACCACTGCCCTGGAAACAGCTGATTACACCCCACCTGCATCTCCACAGCTGGGCGTGGGGCATGAGGCATGGTGGGCTGCTCTGTTGACCTGGATACCCAAGGGGATACCCTGGATACCTCCCGGCCGATCGTGACCAGGCCTGCTGCCCTCCGTGATGTCCTGGGCACCTGAGCCCCAGGGAGGCCCCCACCTGCCCTTTGGAGGCACCTTGACCCCCAGCAAGGTGCCAGGTTCCGGGGAGCTGTCCCTGCCAAGGACAAAGGAGCACTTGAGACCACTCTAGGTCACCTCATTCCAGGATGACCAGGGCAGGAGCTGCTTATTGGGCAACTCCCTGTGGCACAAGCTGCCACCTGCCAGGAGCACAGTCGGAGCTGGCCAGTGGCCCAGGAAGACAGGCAGCCCCACTGGGCACAGCAGCTTGCCCTGTGGGAGACAGAGGCCTCTGGGAGCAGAGAGGTTCCTTCGTCCTGGCAGAGATGGTGTCTGTGGCCCCGAGAAGCCCTGTGTCCACTTTCCAGGTGGGATTTGAACCCATGAAGGGCCTGCAAAGTGAGGGCTGGCCACCAGTGGGGTCCAGCCAGCACTCGCTCCAGATGCCTGATGACAGCCCCACAGCCAGGCGGTCAATCGACTCTGGGGGTCCACAGGGGGAGACGGAAATGCTCCCCTAGCCCTGCCCTGCCTGTCCTGGCAGTCTGACTCTCCCAGTTGTTCAGTCACTCTGCTGCGTGGCCCCAGGCCTGAGGAGTCACCAGGCCAGCCACTCACCCCTCCCGCCCGGCACGAAGCAAGCCCCACCTCCCTGAGGTGGGCAAGATGGCCCCTCACCAGGAGATCCAGGCTTGGGATCGGAGGCTTGCTCTTGACGCTCCGTGGCCACGAGGCAGGGATGGTCAGGTGTGCTGTGAAGAAGGGGGACAAATGATTAGGCAGGTATAACCAGGAGTCACCGACGAGAAAAGACCCCAGCCCAGCTGTCAGGCAGGGGCAAGGAGCCCTCCGGTCACTGGCAGGGCAGAGCCAGCTGAGTGGCACCGGGGACTGGTCCTGGATGGAGAAGGTTGTGACACCAGGTGCCCAGCCACATAAGGGTTCCCCCTCATCTCCTGATGTCCAAAGGGACATTGTCTGTCACAGCAGGCTGCCCTCAGCAGGTGAGGTCCGGGGACAGTGGGCAGCTGCTTCTGCAGGAGACCCCAGAGGCAGCCTGGCACTGTCATGTCCAGTCCTCCCTCAGAGCCTGACCGGTGCCTGACACGTGAGAGTGGGAGTGGGAGTGGGACTGCTCCTTTCAATTATCTCTTGTCCAGAAAGTCCCTCTAGGACAGAGCTTAATGAGTTCAGAATGTTCTGGGGCCTATCATCAGGCTATCTGTGCTCCCTGGGGGCACATGTGTAGGCCACCTCCACAAATGCTTACCTCCCACGGAGAGACTAAGGAAAAAGTTGTTCTGGAAGCAACCCCAGCCTGAGCCCACCAAGCAGGAAGTCAGCCCGCCCCGAGCAGGATGCGCTGGGCAGGTTTCAGGGGATGGGGTCGGGGCCTGCAACACCCCCACCCCCGCCGGGCTCCCAGCTCTAGGGACAAGAATCCTGCACTTTGCACTACCAGCCCTGTTTGCCCCCAAGTTACGCCTCGAAGCGGGGCAGTGGCAAATCTCACGGGACCCTCTGAGGGGGACGTCCTCTGGGGTCTGAGACCCTGGCAGTATGCCACACCCCAGGCCCACGATGACGGGCACACCCCGTGGTGTCTGGGCTGCCGAGTAAGACTCTTCTCCCACAGGCTGAAAGAGACCAGGTGCCTCGTCTGCCGTGGCCAGAAGATCCAAGACCATGGCCCTCAGACCCCCCCTCCAGCCCAGAACCGAACCACCAGGCCCACCCTTCAACCACGTGGCAGACAGACAGGCCTGTGCCACCAACAGCGAGACCATGGCACAGGCTCCCAGAGCCATCAGCCACAGAGTCCAGAGGTTTCCTCGGTCCTCTGGAGACATGGCTGGGCGTGGGGTGGGGGTGGGGACCAGGGTGACAGAAACAGGTCCTCAGGGGGAGGGGGCACGTGCACGTGCAGATTCCTGGTCAGGACTCCTCTGGAAGTGGATGGCAGACGACCCTCCTTCCTGGTAAACTGGAGCCCGGCAGCAGGAGCATGGGAGAGGGAGGTGCAGACACCAGAGGATCAAGACCCGTGATGGTCTTGACTTAAAAGTAAAATACCGTAAAAACCCCCTTCCAGCCGCGGAGGCTTCCTGAAGGCGGTCTCCCCCCACCTGTCCCCCAAGCCCCCCACGCCCCGCCCCCCACACCTGCCCCACCCTGCCGGAGCCCGCCAGGCCGGCAACGACGTCCGGGGGGAGCGGCGCCCGCGAGGGGCCAGCTTCCGTTTTTGCGGTTCGCTTATATTTTTAGAGTAATTTGAGTAAATAAATCTACCGCGCTCGGTGGGCGGGCCCCGGCGGGGGCGGGTCGCCCGGACGGCCTCGCCATTGGCCGCGGGGTGGGCGCGCTGCCTGGGCCCCGCCCTGGCCGCCCCGGGCCGCGGCCGATGAATGAAGCCGGCGCGGCGGCCGCGGGGCTCCCAGAGCAGGGAGCGAGCGGTGAGTGCGGGCTGCCGGGAGCGCCGGCCGGCAGGTGCGGGCAGGGAGCGGGGCGGGGGGTCTGCAGGGGCTCGGAGACCCGGGCTCCGGCCTGAGCCCCCTCCTCAGGCGACCCAGCGTGGACAGGCCGCCTCCGGGAGGTCAGGTCGGCGCCGGACCTCGCTTCCAGCCCCGCTCCCGGGGTACCCCTCGAGTTCCGGGAAGGAGTCCTGGCGGCGGGGCAGGGGTGGGGCGAGATGGGGAGTGGGCTGTGGAGAGGGGAGGCGCAGAGGCAGCCGGGTTACCGTCGGTCATCCACCGGCGTGCAGGCTGCCCAGGCGGCTCCAGGTCCGGCTGGGCCGGGTTGGATGGAGCCAGGCGCTCGCGGGACACCGAGGGCAGGTGAGGCGGGCGGAGCTGCGCTCGTGGGCCGGGTTCAGGCAGTCGCCCTGGGCTGATCCCCAGCTGAGGTGCCGCCAGCCGCGCCCGCGTCCCCGCCCCACCACGCGAGGTCCCAGCCTGGTGCGCCATCAGGGCGGGGCGGGGCACGGGCGCCCCACTTCTAGGCTTCGCCCAGGAGGTGGTCTGGGGTGCCCGGTGGGTGCGGCGGCCGCTAAGCCGACTCCCACGCGCTGTCCTGGAAGCGCAGGCTGCTGGAGGTCCGCATGCCCCTGCGAGGGGTCCGGATCGGGAGCCCCGGGCCGTCTGGACGCGTTCCAAGTGGCAGTACTTTTCCACAGCGGGGAAGAGCTTCCGGGCCCCATGCTGGGTGGGGGCACAGGGTCTGGGACTCTGGCGCCTGGTTAGCGCCATGGAATCCGAAGCTGGGTCTGCAGAGCCCACTCTGCTAGGCCGGCAACCCAGAACTTGACTGTGCATAAAGGGGCGGGACAAGGGGGAGGGCGCTTCCCGGAGCAGAGAGGCCTGCCTTTACCAGGCCACCCGGTTTAAGCTCCTCACAACCATGGTGCAATTCTTCCTCTGAAACCTGTTCCCCGTGGGTGACCCCTTTGGCCTTTGAAATGCCAGTGACTCAGCTTCCAGGGTGACAGCCACACAAGAGCCATCGGCAGCAGGACAGACAGACAGACCATCATGGGGGGCAGTCCTGAGCAGGTGCTTGGGGACCCTGTAGCAGTGCTGTGTGAGGCTGTCTGAGGGAACCCCCACAACTCTTAGCCCGTCCTCCCACATACGAGGATGCGGGACTCAGAGGGTCCTTGACTCTGCCCATGGGCAACAGGGCTTTGGGAGTTGTTTTTTTTAATTTGGGGGGGGGCATCACTGCCCTCTGGTGGTGGGAGTAGGAGGCCCAGCCTTTGCTCCGTGGAGCTGGAATTGAACCTCCATCCCAGTGGGCCGCAGTCCCTTGGAGCCTGGAAGGACCTTCAGCTCACTCAAGCCACTGGCCTGCTCTGAGCCTCAGTAAGCACAACCACTACGCCACCGGGGCTTAGCCCGCTTTGGGAGCTTTTTAACTTTTCACTGTGAACTAGGCTGAGGTTGACGGAGCAGGTGACAGCCGCACACGTGGCCATCGCCCCGTCTGACCCGCCTCCTCCCAGGCCACCTGGAAGTGTCCGTCCCACCCCCAGGCGGGGGCTCAGAGTGGGCACAGCTCTTGGTGAAGGGTGCAGGAGAGCCGAGGGGGAGGAGGGTCCCAGAATATGGGCCACAGGGGAGGGGCTGAAGCTTCTGGTGCAGTCCTGGGCAGGCCCAGGGCCCAGGGACCCAAGACCCCCGTCACTGCCAGCACCTTTGCTTCCTGCTGGGCAGGGCCGAAGGTAAGCTGGTCGGTTATTCACCAGGTCGTTATGACCTGACGGGGCTTCCTGGGTGTGGTCCGAGCAGCTGCTGGGCACGGCTGATCTGGCCCCGCCCCCCCCTTGAGGGCAGCATAGTGGGCGGGCACTGGTTCTGGTGGCTCAGCTCAGGGAGCAGCCCTGATGGCCCCTGTCTGATCCCCACCCACTGTGGCCTGCTGTGGTCAGCACCATACCCCGTGCCCATCCTCACCCAGGTCATGAGGGCCTGGGCCACCCACCTCCAGTCCCAGAGTCGGAGCGTCTGTCCCCAGGCAGGACAGGGGGTGGGCCTCATGTGCAGACTTTGCACCAGCAACCCGTGTGAAGTCCACACCAGGCCAGGGAAGGGCAGCTGTCCTTGTCCCCACAGGGAAAAGAAGTCCAGGTCGGGACAAGGGCGGCCCTGATTCAGAAGAGTACAGGGCACTGAGAACCTGTCCAGGGTTGGGGTCTGGGCCCTTCCCTGGGGTTCTTCTTGAAGTCTTGCCCACGCTGCTGGGGTGGGGCTGGGGGCCTCCTGAGGCTCAGAGCAGGCCAGTGGCTTGAGTGAGCTGAAGGTCCTTCCAGGCTCCAAGGCAGCCCCCAGCCCTCCCTCCTTCGGTGGGCTCTTAGGTGGGGGCGGGGTCCCAGGCTTACAGCCCTGGCTGGAAGAGCAGGGAACAGGCACCAAAGGAGAGCAGAGCTGCCAGGTAGAGGTAGCACCAGGACCCCTCCTAGAGACAACCTTCATTGTTGTTCCAGGCAAATCAATGGCGTGCCCTCCCTCCCCATGTGTCCCTGCCCTCCTCAGGCACGCAAATTAGGGGCAGGCCTGGCTCTGCCCAGCAGTGCCCTACTGTCCCCTTTGTTCTGTGCCTCCTATGGGAGAGGAGAACCCCCGACCCCTCACTCAGAGGTGGTGGAGGAGGGGCTGCACTTCTTGCTCCTGGGGGAAAGAGGATTTGGGCTGGGCCAGAGCCAGGCCTGTCCCACACCAGCACGGACTTGACTCTCTTCCCTCCCCCCCCCCCCCGCCCCCCATTTGCTGGAGTGCATCAGGCAGAAAACTTGGGGGCCTCCCCAGCGCTTGCTCAGAGGGCACCTTGAGAGACCAACCTCTGTGCCTCAATGAGCATCCAGGGCTCCTTGGGCACCTGCTTTGCCCCGGCTGTCCAGACTATTCCTCTGGAGCCGAGGGAGGGGCAGCGAGCATGAGAGGCTGCTCACCCAGACGCCTGGAGCGGGCCCTCCAGATAGTCTCTGAGGAGAACCCCGTGTAGAGAGGCCAAGAAGAAAAGGCAGGTGGGAGCCCTGCAGGACTCAGTGGTCACTGCAAGGTCAGCAGTTCGACCCCAGCAGCCACTCCACAGGAGAGAGGAGGCTGTGGGGTCCCATGGAAACCACATGGTGGTCTGCTCTGCCCGACAGGGAGTTTGCTTGATGTGACTTCTTCAGAGGCCCGTGAGTCCATCTCGAGTTCTCTGAAGGCCAGTGTGCCCACATGGTGCCTGGCTGCAGGTCTGCGAGGAGAAGCAGCAGTTCACGGGCGAACGCCACAACTGGCTGAGTTTGGAAGGAATGGGGTTCTTCTCCTAAATCAGGGCACACACCACATGGGCACAGCCTGGCACACGCCGCACATGGCACAGTGCACATGGGGTTAGGTCAGGGCACACGTGCACATCAATGTACATGTACACAGGTGCACATACATGCACACACACTACGCGGTGCATGAGGGCATGTGCATAATGCACCCACAAAGGTACGCACACCTGCACGCATGTGCACACATCAACTATCCCCCTAGGGGGCTCCAGGTGAGCGTTGCCCGGTGGGCCCTGGGTAAGCGCTGCCCTCCCAGCAGCCCCAATGGCTCGCGCTCTCTATGAGTCTGGGGTCGTGGAGGCTGCAGGACCGCCTTGGGTGGGGACCCTGCGGTCCCTTCTGGGTCTTTGTGGCTGTTTGACAGTCTGGGTGTCAAGGAGGCCCAGAGGGGAGATCCACTCCTTGCGGTGCTGGTGGGAGCTCATTCTCATGCCCTTCTGGCCAAGAGGCTCTTCCTGTGCAGAGCCACCTGCTGCCCTGAATGTCTCTGCCAGCAGACATCTGCAGTTTGCCAGGGGGTGCATGGGTGCAGTGTGCCTGGATATGCAGGCATGTCCGGATGTGCATGTGTGTGTGTGCATGTGTGTGCAGTGTGGCTCTGTTATCAGGGAGACCACACTGAGCAGGCTGACCCTGACCCACCTGTGAGCAAGGTGGAGGGTCACTGGATCAGAGGCTTGGGGCTGTCCCACCCTCAGGAACCCCAGGTGTGGGGGCCGGGACATCTCTGTCTCCACAGGTCATGAGCTAGCTAGGTCATACTTGGTTCTGGGGTCTGGACAGCCCCATCCTCAGGACCCCCAAACCTGGGGCAGACCCTCCCTCCACAGGAAACTGCATTCTCAGTTCTGGACAGACACGCCTTTCGGCTGGGAGGGGGGCAACCCTCCCACCCACTGCAGGCCCAGGGCCCTGTGCTTGGAAGGAAAGCTGCTGGAATGCTTGGTTGGGGGCAGGCCCAGTCGGTCCTGCACAAGACTCCGGAGCGTGGTCCGAGCCTGGCCAGTTGACGGAGTGCTTCCTAGTGCCCTTGGCCCACGCTGGGCAGGTGAGCAGGCAGTGCCTGGGCATGGGGAGCCCTGGTCCACAATGGAAACGGTCGAAGTGGGACACTCAGTCACCTGGGTAAAGACGGCGTGTGCCGGGCAGCTGAGTGAGTGTGCTGGCTGACCAGGTGCTGGACGCAGGGCCTGTTGCCACCTGGGCCACTAGGACCAGTTGCACAGGGGGACCTTGGAAGCCTGAACCCAGTGGCTGCGTGAAGTGGACGGTGAAAAGTCTGCATTAGGGAGGCATGCCAAGAGGGAGGTGGCCAAGCCCCCGTCTAAAGTCTGTGTGTCCACCCATGAAGGTACTAGACGGCCCTGGGCCTCTGGAGGGGTCAGCAGGAGGCAGGGCTGGGGGCAGAAGAGCAGATCTTTCAGCCCAAGCATGAGGCTGGCACCAGCCCCCGTTGGCTTCTGGCAGTCGCCATGCCAGGCCTCACTAGAGGCTCCCAGGGCACCAGCAGCCCAAGAAGAGGGAAGGGAGAGGCCTGCAGGGAGCATCCAGCCTCCCTCATTCCACACCCCGTGAGCCCCAGACTAGGGGGACTTCCTGGCACGCTAGCCTGCCAAGACCAGTGGGAGCAAGCGGTCCATAGGGCAGACCCTAGGGACTCCTGGGCACCTCAGCTACTCCCTCTCAGCCCAGTGGCCGAAGCTCAGGTCCGCTCACCCTCTGCCACAGTCAAGATGCCCGTGTCCCTAGGCAGTCCTGTCCGGGTGGGGGTTCTGAGTCTCCAGCCCGCACAGTCCACCCTGGAGCAGATCCCAGGACCAAACCCTGGGACCCCTGGTGGGACGGGCCTGGGCCAGAGAACCCGAACCCTGGCAGACCAAGCCCTGGCTGCATGTCAGTGGGGGGAGAGGTGGGCTGGCTAATCAGAATCTCTCTCTACAGAACTCACCGTGCCCAGCCGTCCTCAGCCCCCGGGCACCAAGATGCCCCAGCACCTGGCAGGAAACCGGCCTTTCACCTCCACGCCCCAGCTCGCCATCCCCGGCTTGGCCCCCGACCCTGGCTCCAACAGCCAGTGCCCGCCCCTGAGCGCGTCGATGGGCGGTCGCCCGCTGGACCCCTGCTGCAGGCCCCCATGCCCCCCGAGGACTGGGAAACAGGGCTCGGCCTGCGAGGAGGAGCCCCCGGAGCCCCCTGGCAGCGCCTGCGGCTGGTGGGCGTGGGCCCCCGAGTGCCTGCAGCCTTGCAACGCCCCGTGGGGTGTGCTGCTCTTCCTCAGCCTGGCCTCCTTCCTGCAGGGCATGACGGTCAACGGCTTCATCAACACGGTGATCACCTCCATCGAGCGGCGCTTTGACCTGCACAGCTACCAGAGCGGGCTGGTGGCCAGCGCCTATGACATCGCCGCCTGCCTCTGCCTGACCTTCGTCAGCTACTTGGGGGGCTCGGGCCACAAGCCGCGCTGGCTGGGCTGGGGCGTGCTGCTCATGGGCCTGGGCTCCTTCGTCTTCGCCCTGCCCCACTTCACCACCGGCCGCTACCAGGCGGAGGCGGGGGCGGTGGCCGACGTGGCCACCTGCACGGGCAACCAGAGCGAGGCCTGCGTGCACCGCTCCTCGGGCCTGTCCCGGTACCGGCTGGTCTTCATGCTGGGCCAGTTCCTGCACGGTGCCGGCGCCACTCCGCTCTACACGCTGGGCGTCACCTACCTGGACGAGAACGTCCAGTCCAGCCTCTCGCCCGTCTACATAGGTGAGTGGCTGCTGCCGCCGTCAAGGGTTCTAGCCCCCAGCCCGTGACAGGCACAGGGTGGGCAGGGCCATGTCCTACTGACCAGCCTGGCATGGGACTCTGGGGGGGTGGGGCACGGACCTGGCCCTCCTGGAAGGGCAGCCAGAGGGTAAAGCAGCCCCATCCCCGCCTCACCCGACCTCCAGCCCAGGCACCACGCTCAGGGGCTGAGGCACGTGCAGAAGTCCTTGTGCTGGCCCTGCTCACTGCCCCTTCCCCACCCCGCCACATAGACCCTGGGTCGGTCATTGCCGGGCTGGTCTTTCAGAGCTCTGAGCCTCTTGGCCCCGGTTTTGGGGACATCAGTTGGGCTTCTCCCAGGAGGGCGGGCTCCCTCCCCCTGTCAGGGTGCTGCTTCCCATCGGGTTGCTGACTCTGCACTCGGGGCGTGGCTGAGAGCTGCGTCCCTGTTCCGGGGCCTGACCCTGAGTCTCCTCTCAGCCATCTTCTACACGGCGGCCATCCTGGGCCCGGCGGCCGGCTACTTGGTGGGCGGTGCCCTGCTGAACATTTACACGGAGCTGGGGCAGCGGTGAGTGTGGGTTGTGGGCCTGGCCTGTCTGTATGCTGCAGGGAGTCCTGGGGCCCAGCAGGGGACCCAATGCCTGCCTGACCAGACTAGCGGCTTGGTGGAGGCAGCGCTGGTGTAGACTGTAGCCCAGGGCTCAGGGGCTTTCTGGAAAACGGGTTTCCTGCGGCCAGGGCAGAATGCTGCTTCCTTCTCCTGCGGTCCTTTGTTTGTGGAGCTGGAGAGCGGGTGAGGGAGGGGGGCAGAGATAGAGAAACAGGAAGAGACACCAAAAGAGAGACAGAGAGTGAGAGATACACAGGAGAGAGTGAGGGAGGGAAACAGAGGCAGATAGAGAAAGACATAGTGAGAGATCTGTGCAGAGAGGGACAGAGGCAGACAGTGACAGGGAAATGCAGAGACAGACGAGGAAACAGAGACTGGCAGAGAGACACAAAGAAAAACAAGGACAGACACTCAGAGAGACAGAAAGAGGGACACAGAGGCACCGACAGCCTGAGCCTACGGCAGAGGGGCAGGGGTGAGCGGTAGGTCAGGATGCTGGGGGCAGCGTGAGTGTTGACCAGTCCACGGCCCCCAGGACGGAGCTGACCACGGAGAGTCCACGCTGGGTCGGTGCCTGGTGGATCGGCTTCCTGGGGGCGGGTGCTGCCGCCCTGCTCATCGCTGTCCCGATCCTTGGTTACCCGCGGCAGCTGCCAGGTGAGTGCGCCTTCCCTCCCCCCATGTGTGCGGATGCCCTCCTGACATGAGCAGAGCCCAGCACACTCAGCCCTCTGTGTCCTTTAGGACTGACCAGAGGTGTGAATGGCCATGGTGCAGGGTCCTGGGGGGACCAGGGGGCCCTCAGCTCCTGTCCCCTCCCTGTGGTCCCAAGAGTTGCCTGTTCCCCTGACTCCTGGTCTGACCCAGAGCTCAGCCCTAAGCAGGCTCTGACCCCTCTGTCCCCCAGGCACGCAGCACTACGTGGCTGTGAGGGCATCGGACACCCTCCGGCTCCATGAGGGCAGCCCCAAGACCGAAGCCCAGTCTACGTTCAGGAAAACCATTCGAGACCTGCCTCTGTAAGTGCCCACCCACCCGGGTGCCCCAGCACTATCTGGGGCCTGTTCTGAGGGGCCCCTGGGTAGGGAGAAGGAAGGGAGCAAGAGGGAGTCTGGTCCTAGGTTTCCCTCCCTTCCCAGGGGCTGGGAGAGTTGGCAGTGCCTGCTTCGGGGGGTGAGGGGCGGGGAGCGTGCACCTGAGCCATGGCTGAGTGAGGGGGGACTGACCGGGTTTCTGAGGCACCCTGAGAGGGCCAGCCACCTCTCCCAGCCCCACAGAGCGAGGGACCAGAGGCCTCAGCACCTGTGAACCAGGTCTCTCTAGTTCTCCAGTGAGAGAAGGGCCAGCTCCAGGTCCACTTCCCCAAACTAGTCTCTATTAATAGAAAAGTCTTCAACTGGTGCCCTTGACAGGGTTGTCACTGGTTCCTAGGCAAATTCAGCTCAAAATTTCCAGCCGGGAAGTTGCAGGCGGGGCCGAGGAACAAGGAAGTGCCTAGCTGCCAGGCCCCCCCACCACCTCCGAGCGCAGCCCGCCTGGACACAGGTGGTTTCTAAGGCTGGATCCAGACAAAGGCCGGATTGGCCAGCAGCCCCACCCAGGGCCAGGGCAGCTGGAGACAGGACTGGCAGAAGACCAGCACCTAAGTCTGCCCAGCCCCGCGCCGCCCTGTCCCGTCCTGGTGGGGACTCACTCCTCACATCTGGCCGAAGCGGCCCTCCGCAATCAGAGCCAGCAGTTAGCTCTTGCCTCTCACACCTGGCGCCCCCTGTGGGTGCTCGGACTCCCGGACTCCGAGGCTGTGCGTGACCAGCCTCGGCCCACTGCTGCCCCTCAGAACCCGACTCCGGCCTGGCCTGTGGCCAGGATGGGGGGCCTGAGAGGGCCGAGGAGTGAAGCTGCTCTCTGGCTCCCAGGCTGGCTTGGCGGGGGAAAGGGCTCTCTCCCTTCCAGAACAGCATGAGGCTGTAACAAGGAGCGGGGGGCCACGTGTGGTTAGGTGCCTGCGCAGAGCAGGGGCTCCCAGAACACACAGGCCACAGACAAGGAGGGAGGCCTGAGCTGACCACCCCAGCCCTGGCTCAACTGGGGACTCACCTCCTCCAGCATGGATCTGGGTCACTCCTGAGTGCTGGGGACTGTGCAGTGGCCCCGTTGGCACACGCCCCTGGTCTCAGTCCAGGGCCACTCATGGAGGCATGGCGCCCGAGAGGAGTAGCTGGAGCACTGCTCCCCTAGAGAGAGCGGAGCCTGGGTCTACTGCTGTTCCTCTAGTGAATGCAGTTGGTGTGTAAGTCCCCCCCACCCCCACCCCCACTCGCCGGGGTCCTGAAGGGACAGAAACAGGCCCCAATTCAGCCTCTTCCCTAAGGCACCCAGGGAGAGCCCTGCCTGGCCCTTCCCGGCTCTGATGGCCCCAGAAGTCCCTGGGCTTCTGACAGAATACAGTGCCTATCTCCTTGCCCGCGTGGTCACCTGGCCTCGGTCTGCCTGCCCGTCTGTCTGTCCCAGGCTCTCTGCTCCTGTTCTCACGGTGTAGGACCACCCTAGTCCAGCGTGGCCTCACGCTGACTGACCCTAGTTACAGAAGGTCACGCTCACAGGGGCTGAACATCAGCACACCAACGAACCAGCCGGTGCCGATTGCAGGACAGGGCGGAGCAGCCTGTCTGTGAGAGCAGAAGCTGTCGCTCTGCTTGCGGGAGTAGAAAGAAAGGCCGGCTTCCTCCCGAGCAGCAGCTGGCGGGCTCGGATCGCTAGGTCAGTGGAGGAGAGCCCGGCTTGTGAGCCACTGCCCCGCCAGGCCCCTGCGTGAAGAGGGTCCTGTCCTGGCCTTGGCACTTGGCACCCCGTGTCTGGTTTCTTACTGTGAACTGGGTGGAGGCTGGCAGAGCGCATCACTAGCTTCACCTGCGTAGCACCTGCGTCATCAGCTCACTTCCTCCTCTTTCCTGCTGCCCCCCTCCCCAAATCCTTCCGGACTCTGTCCCTGGGTCAGGGTGCCCCATGGTTATTCTAAGGGTTGCACACGTCAGTAGTTTTAGCCTTCTGCTCACTCTTGGACTGGAAATCAAGTTGCAGGGGTGAGGTAGGTAAGAAGGCGAGAAGGGGCACCCCGGGCCATTGTTTTGGGGTCCCACTGGCTCTGTCCAGCGAGCCAGCCTGGTCTCCCTCAAGGTTTTGCCTGCTGTTTAAGACCGTCTAATGGGACCGTCCTCAGAGCAGTCGAGGTGGGGCCGGGCCCCATCGGTTCCGCCATCACTCATCTTCCCTTCAATGTGGACTGACCGAAAGTTGCACATGTAGGACTCTTCATGAGCTTTTAAGAACTCACCAGCACGGGGCGTCTATCACGGAGGCTCAGATACCCACTGCCCTGCAGCTATGTCCAGGACGTTTCCATAACCCTGCCACCACATTCTGGACATCGTGGCAGCAAAGGTCAATACCCTTGTCCAGACATCCTCCACCAAGCCTTTATTGGTCTGTGGACACCCACTCAGCCTGTGTGTCCATGGCAGAAGACCGTTCCCGCAGGATTGCGTCGGTAACGGTTGTTTTCCGGCTGTCTTTAAGCTCCCCTTCCTCCCAGCCACCTCCTGGCCTCCATCTTTCTTTACCAGCCTGTGTCCTGTAATGTCCTGCCAGCTCCTTCACCGGGGTTCCTGATATCCGTTTGACTTCCTCTTCATTCAGAAGTTCAGTAACCACACCCTTCCCTCTTGTTACTTTGTACACGTCTTTGTTACACATTGATACCTCTGGTTCCCTGTCTGACTTTGGCTATTTCTATGTCTGGGTCCACTTCTGGGTGGTGGGGTCATGATTGCTGATGGCTGGCTGTTGGTTCTCTGTCTGAAAGACTCCTTCCAGTGTTTTTGTAAGGTTAGCCAGTTTTGTTCTGTTTTAAGCAAAGTCCTTCAACACCAGTTTATTGCAGAAAAGTTCTAATTTCCACCTTCCTATCTAAGGGTCCGATTTGCTAGGTATGTGATTCCTGATTGGCGATTCTTCCTGGGTGTGTGTACAGCACCCCGCTGCCTGCTTGCCTGCGCAGTTCCTTCTGAGAAATCGTGTCGGGCTCCCTCACAGGCTCCCTGTCATTGGCCCTGGGCAGCTCTCAGAGCCATCCCTCGTGTTTGGGTTGGGGAAGTTTGCATATGACGTGCCTGAGTGACTTCCTACCTGGGTTGGTTGGGTGCACATCTTCTGACTTTTCATGATGGTAATGGTATTTTCCTTCCAACGGCTCTGGTAATTTTCTCTTTGTCTCCCCCCCCCTTCCTGATCTGGAATGCTGATCACATGCCACTTATTCTCGATTGTGTTCCATATCACTCTTAGGGTTTCTTTGAATTTCCCCACTTTTCTCTCCCATCTATTCCTCTGTCAGATTACTGTGAAGAGATTTACCTCTCAGCGCACTAATCCAGTCTTTCATGATTCGATCCTATTCCGTTGCTCTTCCAAGGTGGTACCGGTTTCTGAAGTCAGCCCGTTAACAACTTTCTGGGGTGCTGCTTGCTGGTTCCGCCCAGCTTCCCATCGTTCGTCTATCTCGTCAGCTTGTTCTTGGAGCCTTTCTCTGGGGTCTCCCACAGTGCGCCTCTTGCTTCCACCCACAGCTTTCACCATCTCGTTCTCCCTCTGTTGAAGCACTCTAAACACCACCCTTTTGAACTCTGTATCAAGCACTTCTTCCTCAGAAGCACCATCTTGCTCTGAGCTCTGGTCACTTGTCTGAGCCAGGCCATCTTGCCTTCCCTGGTGGGAGTGAGCGAGCGTGAGCGTGCACACGTCCCTGTGTGTGGTTTGTCTGGCCCGGCTGAGGCGGGTGTGGCGCGGTCTGAAGCACCAGGTGGCACCGGAGCAAGTGGTGGTCCCTGCCCTGCAGGTGAGGCTGCAGGGGAGAGGGGCAGGGCCACGTGAACACGTTATCATTTTCTTTCAGGTCAAAAGAAGGGGAAAAAATAAAGGGGGATGGGGAGCAAACACAGGAAGCAGGCAAACAGCAGCAAGAAAATGTGATTTAATAATAAAAAGAATTTTTAAAAATAATCATCAAAAAGAAGTAAAATGAAGGAAGGGGAAATACAATCAGCAAAACGAGGGAGGGGGAAGAGAACAGGGAAAGAAAAAAGAAGCTTGGAAAAAAGAAGGGTAAAAAAAATAGGGAAAGGTTGAAAATGAGGGAAGAGAAGGACAAGTGAAACAGAAAAGCAGGGAGAGAGCAGGGCACAGACTCGAGTCAGCATCCTGTCCAGGCAGTCGCTCTTGGATTTGGGGAGGGGGAGAGGGTGGGGCACAGGCCCTCAATGGGGTCCTGCCAGGCCGTCTGTCGCCTGGGGTCAGGGTCTGACCTGGAAGCAGTGTGTGCAGCCTCCGATGGTGTGTACAATCAGGGTTCTTGTTTCCGGAAGAAACTCTTACAGTGTGTGGGTAGGGCAGCGCGGTACAGAAGGAGGGCCTGTCCATCCAGGGGGCCGGGGACGAGGTGGTCTGATGGGCCCTTGGTCAGCAGGGCTGTCCTGTCAGGGGGCATGTCGCCTGCTGCCCGGTGAGGGTGGGTGAGTGGGTGCTGGACGCATGTCGGGTGGTCACTTTCCCTGTCCCAGCGCAGTGCACCAGGCCGATTGCAGGCGTCCACGAGGCTGCACGTGTCTCTTCAGCACTGTCGTCCAGCTTCTCCCACTCGGCGCGCCTCCCCTGCTCTGCCCTCTGCCCTCCCCTCTGGAGGGCAGGGCTCCAGGGCCAGCCTCCAAGTGACCTTTGGTCTCCTGCCCTTTGTTTCGAGGGTTGTCTGTCTTCTTGTCAGAAGTTAGACGTTTTAATAGACTTTGGCATCAAAGTAGCAAAGAGCTCCCTCGTGTGTCAGTGCCTGCAGCCTTGGGCCCTAGACGCAGACGGAGAGCCGGCCCCCAGATGAGGGGACAAAGCCCCCTGTGTGAGCCACAGTGCTGGGCCCCTCAGGTCCCCTGGGCAGGACTGCTGTGCCTGACCTCACATGTGTTCAGGCCTCTCCCCCCTGGAAGCTCTCAGTTGTCCTGCCTGGCAGCGCCTGCTGCTGCCTGTGAACCAGTGTCTGGGTCCTCTTGGATGTCCCGAAGCCCCCCAAGTGTAAACCAAGGGGAG
Source organism: Nesogale talazaci (assembly GCA_004026705.1). Classification (NCBI taxonomy): domain Eukaryota; kingdom Metazoa; phylum Chordata; class Mammalia; order Afrosoricida; family Tenrecidae; genus Nesogale; species Nesogale talazaci. The sequence continues at coordinate 16,821 of PVJH01030709.1, forward strand.
TTGGGGATCCAGTTCAACCCCTGCCTCCCCCCTTCCAAACTCTCCCACTTTCCCGGGGCTGGTCAGCAGACCGCCCCCCTCGATGGTCCCGGTCCACTGTCTAGGAAGCCATCCATCCCTGGACTTGAGTGACTGCCTCTCGCTTCTCACCCCCACCCCAGGTCCACTCACATACTGGCCCTCCCGTCTCACCCAGAGGCGATGCCCAAGTGGTCAGGACCACTGCAGGGGGCCGTCCCTGCTCAAAGCCAGAGCTTGGCCTGAGGAGGTGACAGCATTCCACAGTCAGCCTGCTCGCCAAGTCTGCAAGGGTGTCCCTTCTGCTCACCAGCTGCCCTCAAGGCCCCCCTTCCCGCTCTGCTGAGAGGAGCAGTGGCCTTGGGGGAGGTGGACATCCTCGAAGTGGATCCAGCCATCTGACCTCTGCTTCTTCTCTCTGGTCTCCACGCCCTGCCCGGCCTTCAGCTCTGTCTGGCGGCTTCTGAAGAACCCCACATTCAGCCTGCTCTGCCTGGCCGGGGCCATGGAGGCCACACTCATCGCCGGCATGTCCACCTTCGGCCCCAAGTTCCTCGAGTCCCAGTTCAGCCTCAGTGCCTCGGAGGCCGCCACCTTGTTTGGTGAGAGACTCCGGGGGCCTCGTGGTGGTCTGCCCTCTTTTGAGTTCTTAGCAGAGTGAGGGGTCCTCTGAGGACGTCGAGGACAACCAGCACAGGGAAGCCCCAGTGAGAGCCGGGCCAGGGTGGCGGTCAGTGCAGGCGGGCAGCCGTGGGCTTCGCATGGAAGTCATGTTGCTACAAGAGGCTTGGGCTGCTGGTGCTGGGGGCAGGCTGCCCTCCACGAGGGCTGGGGGAGGGGTGCAGGCCACAACACATAAGGCTGACCTGGTCAGGGCAAGGCCCCCAGGGGGCTGCTTCGGTACCAGGGGATGGGGAGGACAGGCCACTTGAGAAGCTCCCTGCTCCTCCCGATGCCCTGGCCACAGACCTCAGTGGCTGGAGGTGAGAGATTGAGGGCAGCCCTTGCTGAGCATCCAGACCCTGGCCTGGTGTTAGTGATTCCATGTCCCGTGGCCGGAGCTCTGGGACTCACCCAGTGGGTGTGTTCCATGGGCAGGAGCCGACTGGTCCCCCTGGACTGCAGGCGAGGTCACCTCCTCTGACCCTCACTCCTGGCAACATGCCTGGGTGCTTCACACCTCCCACAGTCACCTCAACCTTGCCGAGAACACAACCAGAGGAGGTGCCAGGACTGGGGGTTCCCAGGCACTGGGTGTCCCCTCATGGCACTGTCCTTCCAGGTTACCTGGTGGTTCCCGCGGGCGGAGGTGGCACCTTCCTGGGCGGCTTCTTGGTGAACAAGCTCAAGCTGCAAGGCTCAGGCGTCGTCAGGTTCTGCCTCTTCTGCTCCCTGATCAGCCTGCTGGCCGTCCTTGTCTTCCTCCTGCACTGCCCCAACGTGCCCATGGCCGGCGTGACCATCTCCTACAGTGGCCAGTAAGTCAGGCTGGCAGGGCCCCTACTGGGGTCGCGGGGATGAGTGTGTATGAGGGGTTTCACTTATGTGGAAACACCTGCCGGGGAGCACACCTAGGCCCAGACTCACCTGTGCGGTGACTCACCTGTGGAGACTCACCTGTGTGGAAACACTTGGGGAACATGGTTGCGTGGTGGCTCACCTGTGTGCAGGCTCACCTGTGTGCAGTCTCACCTGGGTGGAAACACCTGTGTGGAAACACCTGTGGGAACACATTTGCGTGCAGTCTCACCTGTGTGCAGGCTCATCTGTGTGGAAACATGCCTGCGGGAGTGGGGGGGGGTGCGCGGGCAAGACCAGGCGTGCATGCACCCCACCTGCACCGTCTATCACGCCTCGTTCATAGCTGGCACCTGGTCCGCCTTTAAGGGAAGGTGGTGCCTTCCTAGCTCTGCCCCCAGTGGCCTCAGCCTCCCATCTGGGCGTGGATGACCGCCATCTCCTCCTGGTGTCCCCGAGGCTGGTCTCTGCCTGGACGCAGCGGTGCTCTGGGAGCCTGGAGTGAGGAGGAGGCTCTAGTCCGCGGCCCACACCGGGAAGCGTGCGGGTGCAGGTGCAGGTGCAGGTGCCCCTGTCCTGGGAGCCCTGAGGAGCACTCCCTGGCCGCAGCACACCCCACAATGCACTGTGCGGGCAAAGGCACATAGAGCTTTTTTGGGCGGTGCCATGGGGCCAGGGGCACTGTGTGCGCCCCGTGCGTTTGCACGAGAGGAAGGGTATGCATGTGCAGGTGTGATTCTGAGGTCCGCCAGGCACCCAGGCCTGCACCTCTGCCGCCTGCCTCCGGAACCCCACCCCACCCCCAGAGGTGCACTCTGTGGGGCGGGGCTGAGAGCAGGAAGGGCTGTCTGCCCCCTGTAGGCGGTGGGGATGGAGCCGGGTGCAGGACCCCATGGGATAGGTTTGTGCCAGCTGTTCCCTCACCCAGATGCTGGAACTCCAGCTGCCCGGCGGCCAAGACAAGACTGGGCATCTGCTCTGTCGTGGGTGAGGCTCGCTGGCACAGGGCACACACCTTTTGGGGCAGGAGGAGGGGGTGTGACTGTACTCAGACAGACAGACAGACAGAAAACCATCCCTCACAGGGCCCCGGCAGGATCCACTCAGACGTAGCTAGGGTGAGAATAGGGCCCCAGGCCGCGCGGGCCCCGTCCCACACACCCCTCTCCCTCTATAGCTCCTCAGCCGAAGCCCCCCTGCAGCTGACGCATCCCTGCAATGCCGCCTGCGCCTGCCGCCCCGACCACTACAGCCCCGTGTGCGGCTCCAATGGCGTCCTGTACTACTCACCCTGCTACGCCGGCTGCCTGGACGAGGCCACCACAGCCCCGGACAGCCCCAAGGTCAGTGTGGCCACGGCACGTGGCCCGCGGGGGACATGGACAGGGTCCCTGGCCCTACCTCCTGTAACAGCCTCTTGTTGGGCCCTCAGGTGTACCGGGACTGTAGCTGTGTCCCCCCGAGCTTTTCCTCTGGCCCCGGCCACGCCACCGCAGGGAAGTGCCCCTCCACCTGTCAGAGGAAGCCCCTCCTCCTGGTTTTCATGTTCGTTGTAATTATGTTTACATTCCTCAGCAGCGTTCCCGCGCTGACCGCAACCTTACGGTAAGACCCGGTCACTCGCCGCTAGGCCTTCTCTTGCACACTGCTAGGTTGGAGCTCGGCGGACCGGTGGGCGCTCGGTCCTGGCCCGGGCAGGCCTGCGCACGTCGGTGGGCTCACCCTCGGCCCGTGGTTCCGCCCTCGGCTGTGGGCTGGGCCTGTGCGTGGCTGGGGAGGGAGGCAGCCGGTGCGGCCAGGGGTGAGAGGTGGCATGTGCGTGTCGTGACGGGCATCCTGTCTCTGCTGCAGGTGCGTGAGTGAACCCCAGAGGTCCTTCGCTCTGGGCATCCAGTGGCTTGTCGTGCGGACTCTAGGTAATTCGGGTAGCCGGGGCAGTTGGGCAGGGTGTGACTGCAGGGGGGCTCTGCCGCCCCCTGCTCCCTCTGTGTCCAGTAGAGGGCCCCTCCCCCACCATCACGTCCAGGATTCCTACTCCCAGGAGCTGCCCCTGGGGCTCCCAGCACTGTCACCTCACCTTCCCCCTGACCAAGGCCACCTGAGACGGGTTGCCTAGGAGATCCCTAGGCAGACCTCGTTCTGCCCTGCCTTAGAGTGGACTCGGCAGCAGCGCACCCCAGCCTCAGCCCCCACATGCACTGAGCCCCCCCGCTCTCTGCAGGCAGCATCCCGGGACCGATCGCCTTCGGCTGGGTCATCGACAAGGCCTGCTTGCTGTGGCAGGAGCAGTGTGGGGCCCAGGGCGCCTGCTTCATGTACCAGAATGGCGCCATGAGCCGCTACCTGCTCACCACCGGCCTCCTGTACAAGGTGAGTGGGCAGAGGCCACGCAGGACCCTGCTGGACACTGCGTGGGGCCCCGGCTGAGCCAGGATAGGGAGTCCTACCCCTGCTGGCCCAAGCGACCACCCCTCCCGGATGATCAGGGAGGCCAGGTGTCCTCTCTGCTGACCTGAGAGGCAGGGATGGGGTGGGTAGGGGCATTTCAAAGTCTCCCTGATGACTTGGAGTGGTTGGGTAGCTCCCCTTTCGGCGGCTCTGAGAAGTTGGGGTCTTCCTGTGTGGTCCCTGCCTCTCCCCATATTGGGGTGTCTCCCACCACTCCGGGGGAGCCAGCATTCTTTCTGGTCCTCTGCTGTGACTTGCTAGAGCCCCATGTCGGGGGTTCCAGCCGTGGTCACGCGTGGTCGGGCTCTCTTTCAGGAAGGGGGAGCAGAGGGGACAAAGGGTGTGGGAGAGGATCCAGAGGGCAGCCTTGGGGTTCACTCCTGGACTCATGCTGCCTTCAGCACCCCCAGAGTTGACCTCACTTCCTGCTTAGCTAACGGGCAGGGGTGGGGTGGGCGGTGGAGGCTGAGGGCGGCAGGGTGGCCCTTACCCCAGCCCATTCCTGCCACTCAGTGCAAACCAGAGGCCCCTCCCTGGGCTGCCTCCCCAGCCTCCACCTCTGTCCTCGGCACTCTCACCCCGACACGGTCCCACATCTCCCTCTCCCAGCCCAGGCACGACTTAGGGTGGCCCCCTGAGCGGGACCCTCCTCCACGCACAGCCACATGCCTAGCTCGGGGGTCGGGACACATTCTGGAAGCTGGGGTGCCGGGCAGGGAGGACCTGGGTGAGGCCAGCCTGTGCGCGCTGGGGGGCAGCGTCCTGGTCCAGGTTCAGACTCCTCCTCCTCTTGCCACAGCTCCTGGGCTTCTTCTTCTTCCTGGTGGCCTACTGGCTCTATAGACCGCCTCTGGATACGCCTCTGCCCAGCCAGTCCTCGGCCTCCGACCACCCCACAGAGCCCCAGGACGACTCCTACCCCCTCCAGCACCAGAGCAGTGTCTGACGGCTGCCCTGGCCCCAGACCTCTGCTGTCTCAGGGATGCCTCCCGCCCTGGGGGCCTGGCCCCAGCCCGGCTGGAGGCCCTGAACCCCTCACACTAGTGGACCTGGGGCTGCAAGGCCACCCTGGGCTTGAACCAAGAAGCACTGAAGGGGCTGAACCGAGGCCTGAGCCCCTGCCCTGGGGGCCCCGGCACCTTGAGCTTCACCCGCTAAGCTTGACAACGTCAGGCCGCGCCAGCACAGTGCGCTCCGTGAGTCTGGGAACACCCACTCTCGTTTTAGTTGCTTTGAATTGTGGGTGCGTGTTACTGTGGGGCGTGGTGGAGAAGGCCCTGTGCCCTCTGGGGACTCAGAGGGGCACCCGGCCTGGAGGAGGACCCCTAGTCTGCTGCTGGACTCGGCTGGGCACAGCCTTGCCTATGAAGGACAAGCCGGCATGTGCACCACCCAGCCCAGCCCGCTCGGCAGTGACTCTTCTGACGCCCCGCTCACCTGCGCCTGCAGGCGTCGCCCCAGACCCGCCCTCCATGCTGTAAGGAGAGCCTGCACCCACACATCTCCGTCTGCAGCAGGGCAGATGTATATGTGAACTGGTATTTTGCATTAAACGATATTTATAAGAAGCATTTCTGACCTATCTTCTGGGGAAGAGCTGTGGGGTGGCCCACGTCACTGTCAGGGTGGGGTCCTGTGGGTCCTGGTGTCACATGTGAGATGTGCAGATGTTTTCAGTCATCAGTTCTAGTCCCTGGAGGATAACCTGTGTCCTGTGTGTTTGCCAAGCATGTGTGTTCATGCGTGCAGGCTCTGACCTGCTGTCAGTGCGCGCTGCGCTGAGACATGGAACTCCCCCTCTTCCCCCTGCCAGGCAGTCTGCACCAGCCCTCGGCAACATGCAGCCCCCCGCCCCTCACATCTGCACACCCCAATTCCTGACATGCTCGGGGTGGGGTGCCCTGTTACCTTCACCCAGCCAGCTGGCCCACACTGTCTGCCCTCAGGACATTTTGCAGGACACTGACCTGTTTTGTTCTCTCAGGTGATCTCCAGAGGCTGGGGGCTGGGACTCGAGGACAGGGTCCCTGATGGACATTCCTATTTGCAGTGGACAGAGCCGGGCAGAGGTCTGCACTTACAGCCCAGCGACACCAGAGGGCAGCACAGACCAGGCTGGGCTCAGACCTGGGATAAAGCTGGGCCAGGCAGAGCCACGTCTGAGCGTCCCTGGGAGGGCATCCACCCGCCTCACCCTGGAGTGACCCCTGCACCCCTCTCTCCTGCAAACAAAGGGTCTGGCTGAGCCTGAGCGGACAGAGCAAGCCCCTCGTATCTCCTAGTACCACCCATCGTGCACAGCCCCCCAACTTCCCCCGGGGGGGAGAGGGCGCCTGGGTTTTGTGAACCCCACACACCAGCTGCCACCCTCAAGTCCCTCGCCTGGCCTGTGTCCTGTGTCTGTGTCCCTGGGGGTTGGCCTCTGGCTGGCGTGTTCCTCATTTCTGTGCAGAAGTGCGTGGGTCTGGTTTATTGATCACATCATGAGCTCCTCCCCCACCCCCCAGCCGCATCCAGACTGACGCCTCATAACCCAGGATCAGGGGTCCCGGCCTCAAGGTCCTAGTGGGGTGAGGTGGAGAGGAATGCTCACGGATTGGAAGGACCCCACCTAGAGATGGGTGGGCGTGGGGTGGCGATATCTTCCTCACAAGGCTCACCTGTGGGTGTGTGGTCCCATCTAGCTGTGCATCCACAGTGGGGTCTGCCAGAGGGAGGGCAGGGCCTGGAGGAGGAGCCCAGGCCACACAGTCATTCCCTCTGTGGCCACCAGGGGGCTGTGATGGCCACCCACTGGGGGAGGCCCTGCCCACCTCACCTCTCCCTCCATCCCTCCCGCACACCCTGGGCAGACCCTGCACCTCTGGCTCAGCTGCCTCTCAAGCATTCCCACCCTGCCACTCACCCCACCTCTGGGAGCCCCCGGAGCAGAGCCAGCCTGATCAGAAGGCTGGTGATGAGCGTGTGGGCAGCTGTCATTTCCAGGTCAAGCCGACTGGACCTGGTGCACTTCACCCTCCAGTCTGGGCCGTGTCCTGGACTCAAAGGGAGGAGGCAGAGGGACCTAACCTGGGCAGCACCTGCCATGTGACCAGCGGAGGGTGCATCACTGTAAGACAAGCTGGGGTGGGGGGGGGGGGTCAGGTCATGTGACCCTGAGCAGTCTCCTGAGAGCACAGACTATGGGCTAGGACTGGCCCCTGGGGACATGAGGCAGAGCCCACAGCTTATAGGTCTCTGCATGAGACGTGGAGTCCACCGAGAAGAACCAGTACGGACAGACAGAAGAACAGACAGATGCTGGTCTGAGACAGGGGTGAATGCCCTGGAGACTGGGGAGGAGCAGGAGACAGGAGCTCACTGGCCATCACTGGGCACTGGGGGAGCAGGCTCCACAGGTGAAGGTGGCTGGAGGTGTCTGCAGGGGGGTGTTAGATGGGGCTAGGAGTGGGTGGAGGAGGTTGCCTGGGGGCTGGGTGGGCGCTGCGCCCACATCATGCCCCACCTCTGCCCCATTTAACAGAATGAGAATGGCCCAGGGATGCAGAGAGGAGGGGGAGGAGAGGGAGGCCTCCAAGGGGTATCCCAGACTAGCGGACCTGAGCTCGCTGTGGGCCTGAGGAGGGACACAGCACCGGCCCAGATAGGCTCCCACCCCGTGGACAAAGCACCCCTCACAGATGGCGGTGAGGACAGGCAGCACCAGCCCAGAT
>PVJH01030710.1:0-24502 GCA_004026705.1 Nesogale talazaci
TTGTCAGGAGAGACAAGTCCCCGGAGAAGGACGTCCTACTTGGTCATGTAGAGGCACAGTGAAAGAGAAGACCCTGACAGAAGCGTTGACACAGCAACTTCAACAATGAGCTCAAATCTAAGAACAGTTGTGAGAATGACACAGGACTGGGCAAAACTTTGTTCTTTGATCTGTAAGACCTCTGTGAATCAGAATCCATTCGATGGCACCTACAATATTAATATCTGGGTTCACTTCTGGATAATGTATTAATCTCAGATTTTGGCTAATGTTATTGATTCTCTATCTGAAGAACTCCTTTTCTTTCTCCTGTGAGTTTGGTCTTGTTTTTACAAATTCATTTCCTTTTTGTTCATCTGGAAATGTCTTAATTTCACCATTTTATTGAAGGCTCATACAACTCTTATCACAATCCATACATCTATCCATTGTATGTCAAGTACATGTGTACCTTTGTTGCCCCCATCATTCTCAAAACATTTTCTTTCTTCTTAAGCTCTTTGTATCAGCTCCTCATTGTTCCCCATCCCTTCCCACCCCCCTCCCTCATAAACCCTTGATAATGTATAAATTATTATTGTTTTGTCATATCGTACACTGTCTGATGTTTCCCTTAACCCACTTCCCTGTTGTCCATCCCCCAGGGAGGAGGTTATAGGTAGATCCTTGTAATCAGTTCTCCCTTTCTACTTCACCTTCCATCCACCCTCCCGGTATCACCACTGGTCCTGAAAGGATCATCTGTCCTGAATTCCCTATGTTTCTGGTTCCTGTCTGTACCACTGTACATCCTCTGGTCTAACTGGATTTGTAAGGTAGAATTGGAATCATAATAGTGGGGGAAAGAAAGGGAAGCATTTAAGAACTATAGGAAAGTTGTATGTTTCATCATTGCTACACTGCACCCTGTGAGGGGATGTCCCATTACCTACAGATGAGCTTTGGGTACCCAATCTGCACTTCCCCTCATTTACAATGATATAATTTTTGGCTCATTGATGCCTGATACCTGATTCCTTCAACACCTTGTGGTCACACAAGCTGCTGTTTTTCTTCCCTGCTAGATGGCCACTTGTTTACCTTCAAGCCTTTAAGACCCTAGACGCTATATCTTTTGATAGCCGGGCATCATCAGTTTTCTTCACCACATTCACGTATGCACATATTTGTCTTCAGTGATTGTATCAGGAAGGTGGACACACAATGGTATGATTGTTGTTCTGTGATGCCTGGTACCTGATCCTTTTGACACCTCATGGTCACATAGGCTGCTGTGCTTCTTCCATGTGGGTTTTGTTGCTTCTTTGTTAGATGGCCGCTTGTTTACCTTCAAGCCTTTAAGACCCCCAGATGCTGTATCTTTTCAGTCTTTTTTTTTTAACGAAGCTATTGCATATGTCATTCATTTATTTTCATGTCTGCATAGTTTTTGTCATGAAATCAAAGCTTAGTCTTATCGGTTTGCCTTTTTTATTTTTCCTAAGCTGTTTTTAGGGTGCTTCCTTGTCTTCCATTTTGGAAAATTTGATGATAAGATGTGTTGTTTTTCTCTTAGGGCCTCTCCTGTCTGGGATTCATTCAGCTTCTTGAATGCCTAGCTGCTTATCTTTCATGGTATTAGGGGAATTTCCTTCCAACAGCTCTTTGGCAACAATCATCTGTGCCTTGTTGTTGTTGCTGTTGTTGGAGGGGCAGGCTCTCTTCCTGTTCTGGAATTCCAACCACAAAAAGTTTTTCCTATTAATGTTTTCCTATGTGGTTTGTTACTCTTCTTTTTTTATGATGGTTCCTCTAGCAGATTGGTAGTGAAAGATTTGCTTGCAAGGTCACTAATTCATTTTCCATTAATTCAATTCTACTTTTATGCCCTTTCAATGCAGGATCTATTTCGAAATTCTTAGAATCAACCCTCTGGGTTCATATGTCTTGTTCTTGTATTGTTTCTTATTTTTCACTTATTTTATCAGTTTACTCTTGTAGAGCTTTTCTGAACTCTCCTAAATAATTTTTTCATTTCTTTTTCTGTGTTTTTCTTGATTTAATCTACAGCTTTCTGGAGATTTCTTTTAAGCCACTTGAGTATTTAAATCTCATTCTTTTGAATTCCTCATCAAGGACAGCACCAGTTGTCTCTCAGAAAGAACGTTTGACTCTGTGCTTTGATTATTTGTTTGAACCATTTATTTGGTTTTCCATGTGAACTAAAATTGTATTTGTGGTGTTATTGTTTTTATTATTTAATTGGTTTTGGGGGTGTTAATGTATGCTTAGGCATTCACCGCCTATTCCTCAATGTGTATGCATGTAGGAAAGTGTGCGTGTGTGTGTGTGTGTGTGTGTGTGTGAAATTTGTTTGTTGTTCATGAGGCATGGTTGGAGGCAGTTTTGCCTGAGGCTGTCTGTCATTGATCAGATGGTATAGGAGTGGATAGTAGCTTTTGCTCAGTAAGTGGACCTGCAGGAAGTATAATGTGGTTTAGCAACCGACTGCTAACAGAAAGGCCAGTAGTTCAAATCCAAATGGCCGATCTGCTCCCATAAAGATTTGGTTTATCGCTTCTCAGCCTTTTGGCCAAGATCAAGTGTAAGTGTGGTTTGTCCTTGTGGGCTCAGTTGTTTTCTGATTACCTACCTACAGTGTGGTGTTTGTGCTGTCTATGGTGAGTGGAGCCCATCATAGGTCATTGTCACAATTGATTACTGCTGGCAAAAAGGTAAAAGTGCCTCTCCACTACCAGTCCAAGTGGCAACTCACCCATCTGTCTGTCTGCCTCTTCTCTTGTGCTTTGCTCAGTTTCTTCTAGTCAGGCCGTGAGAGGACAAATCTGCCCAGTGGACTACTCCACAGTCGTACTCAACTCCGGTTCCTGTCCTTGACTCAGTCAGGACTCGGTCCACTTCTCTAAACTCGCCTCTGAAGCTCGGGCCTCCAGGGTTATTGCCTTCTCTATGTCACGTAATCTCTGTGCTTGTTTTGTAGAGGATCCGGGTAGCATGTCCACCTCGTCCATCTTCTTGCTGGAAATCCAGCCCATGGTATTGTCTGGCCTGCTATACGCATGTGGAAACTGGCTAGTGAATTAGGAAGATGAGTAAAAGTTGATGGATGTGAATTATGTTATTGGTGAGGACTGTTGAACTGTCCGAAGAATGATCAAATTTGTCTTGGAAAAAAAAAATCCATGCAGAATACTCCTTAGAAGAGAGGAGGAGGAGACTTCATCTGAGATACTTTGGACATGTTATCAGGAAGGGAACAGCCCCTGGCGAAGACGAGCATGTCTGGTTAAGTAGAAGGTTAGGAAAATCCAACTCCTCAGGAGTTGGATGGACACTGCGGCGGCAACAATGGACTCACTCATAGCGAGACTTTGGAGGATGGTGCAGACCTGGGAACATTTCATTCTGTTGTGCACGAGATTGTTAAGAATCAGAACTGACTTACTGTCAACAACAACAACTACTATTACTACAGGCTTCTACGGACCCCCTGACATCAGTCCAGGAGAGTCTGGATCAAGATTGAATTTCCTTCGCTCTGAAGTGGTGTCTCTTAAAGGTCCCTCATAGGACAGGTTTTAATGTCATCATCATTTTGCCCAGAGGGCTGAGCGTCTTGCTGTCCCAATTTCTGGAGATGATTGCAGATCTGTGATGAGGAAGGGGATAGAGGTTGATGAATCTGTAGCTGTTAGGTCCTGTCAAGTTGATTTTGATTCATAGCGAGTCTCACCCAACATAACAAACCAGTGCCCAGTCCGTGGTCATCCTCACAGCTGTTTCCATGTTTGAGTCCATGGTTGCATCCACTGGTCAGTTCAAGGGTCTGCCACTTTTACCTGGACCCACTATTTTACCCAGTACGATGCTCTCTTCCAGGTACTGGTCTTGTCTAATAATCTACCCAAATAATGTGAAATGAGGTCTCATCGTTCTAGACCTAAGGAGCTTTGTGGCTGTACTTCTTCTAAGACACATTTGTTTGCTCTTGGGTTAGTCCACAATATAGTCAAACACCTCATCAATGTCATAATCCACAAGCATCAGTTCTCCTGTTGTCCTTACTATTCTTGGTCCAGCTTTTGCATTTATTTGCCTCAATTGGAAATACCCTGGGCTCCCTGACTCACGCAATAATCAATAGGTGGCAAGAAGGAGGGAGAGGTTAAGGGCCCACTAACCAAGGATCTACGTCCCTGAAAAGCTAGACAAACTCCTCCCCATGTGTGTCCTAAAGCTGCTGTCACCAAGTGGTCAAGGGGCCCCGAGGCCTCTGCAGGATGAGTCTCCTCACCAGAGGGAGTAAATGGGTCCATGTGACGGCTGCACACTAGCACTCAACTCAGCTTTATGCTTCTTACTTGCAAAACAAATGAGTGGCAAAACTGGTCCTGGAGCTCCCTTGGTCTTTCTTTGATGCTCCTCACAAGAGTTATTGGTAAGTGTTTTCAGACTCCGACCCTGTCAGGTCCACCTTGACGGATCCCATAGCCCAAGCCCAACTGTCCTAAGTGTCAGTGTCAAGGTACATGATTCCCCATGAAGTCTGCTGGGCATTCAACCTCTCCCACCCACCTCCCCCATACTAGACATTCTGCAGAGCTGGGCTGGACTCCAGTCTCTCTGTAGGTATATTGCATCAGGGTCCCCTGGAGCTTGCATGCAGGAGGCCCCTGGACCACACAGAGGTAGATGACAGTCTACTTCAGGTCCAGCAATCGAGTGTAGGTGCTGGTTGATGGGATGGCAAGTGTGCTGCAGGGTGCCAGTGCCTCTGGCATCATCCCCTTGAACATCCTGATCTGCAATTCCCACTGCCCTTCAACTTCATTCCCACACCACTCCCCCACTCCCCTCAAGATAAAGATGCTTTCTAATGAGTCAGAACCTCCTAACAGAAGCGGCTGACATGGAGCCAGCTCCTGTAGCATTAACTCTGACTCATGGTGACCCCGTGTGCGTGTGTCAGAACAGGTATAGTGGCCTGTCACCAGGCCTTTCCTTGGGGGGATTTTTAGGAGAACAAGCTTCCAACCTTTCTGATAGTAGCCAATGACATTAACTATCTGTATCACCCCTAACCTCCGGATACAGAGTACATTGTCAGAACGTGTGTGTGTGTGTGTGTGTGTGTGTGTGTGTGTGTGTGTGTGTAGACAGAGTGAGAGAGAGAGAGAGAGAAGCAAGGAGAGAGTGAAGACAGGGTGACCATATTCACATGCTCAGCTATGGAGAAGACCTATCCAGAAGGGACACTCCCCCCCATAACCCCTGCTGGCTAATGTAATACCTGAAAAGGGGTCCTAACCACTCTTCTTTCCACCTAATTCCCCCACCTAACTTCATCAAACAACCTCTTTAGACATTGTCCACACCCCTACAATCCTGCAACCTCCCCACCCACAAGACCCATCTCCGGACGTTGAGCAGAGGAAATGGCCAGCACCTGTTTCCCTGTCCGCTCCTGCAGTATGTTGTGGGATGCCATGATCCACTGATCCACTTTTGGCATGGGAGTTTGTTTGTTTATTTGTTTGTTTGTTTGTTTGTTTCCCTGCATCTCTGCCCTGGTGGGGGTAGGAAGCCTAGCCTTGCTCCTGGATTGCTGCTGCTGGATTTGAACCACCAACCACGTGGGCCGCAGTCCCACACACAACCACAATGCCACCGGGGCTCAGCTGGCATGGGAGTTTTAAGGAAATGGCTAATGAACAAATATTTGGGTTGTGCAGTTAATCCTGTGAAAGATGGCCTGCTTCTGAGAATCACTTCTATAAACTGCCCCCCCTCTCCAGGGCCACCTTCCAATACGCTCTCTCCTTGGGCTCGGCGTCCTTTTAACATTTTCCCACAGAAACAAATGTTCTCTCTAAAAAGATCAGTTCAATATTCTTAGATCTCTGAGTCATTCCAATAATGAGATATTAGCTGTGGCAACGCCAAAGTATCTCTCTCTTTCTGCCCTCCTCCTCTGCTTTTGTTTTCGCTCTTGGTTTTAACAGCCTGGTGTTTTTTCAGTGGAAAAGTTGCAGACCTTTCTGTTTCCCAATTGCAAGGATGGGTTGGAGCCAAATGAGGGCACCCACAGGAAAGCTAGTCATCATGAGGCCACAGCGTACAAGATACCCAAGAAAAAGTGGGGAGGGGGAAGTGGGAATGAAAGTGAAGAATTGCGACATCTGAAAGAAGTAGGTCCGTTGATAGTCTCATCTCAGTTGAAAATCGAAATCTCTAACTTGGATTGAGTTCAAGCAGGGGATTTTTACACATTCAGAATGTTATGCCACTTATGCTTAGGTTCCATTGTTATTAGAAGAGACTGGACAACAATGGGTTAAATACAGAAAGGTTCATTGTCTCCTATAAAAAGATATCTATAAAAAGACAGCCTTCTGTTCCTTAAACTCATGTCATCTTCTTCTTCCTCTACACTGTGGCCTCAAATCTCGAAGCCATTCTTGAAGACATCACGTCTACATTCTAGGAAGCCTGGCTAAAGAAGAAGAATGAAGGAAAGGACAGAAATTGCATAATTTCTTGTGGAATCACATAGCTTCCTTCAGGCAGTCTTCCTGGAAATTCTACATAATATTTACTAGAATCCACAAACACCTACCTATAGAAGAGACTGGAAAATGGGATCCTTTAATGGAGCACAGAGACACCCCACACGAATTAGGTGTTCTTTTGCTGAAAGGAGTGAAGAATGGATTTAGTTGGGAATTGGCACTCTTAGTAAGAAACCAAACCCAACTTTTACTGAACACTTTAATGGGGAAAGGAACGTGTAAATAGCGAGGGGGAAAGAAAGGGGATGATGGATCCAAGTATGCCTATCAATGTGAAGTCCACGAACGCCTACCAGGGTCAACTCCGCTAGAGCCTCGTTTGGGAAATCACTGTGCCAGAGAATGATTGTGCCCATCCAAGGGGGCTTTAAATAGTTTGGCGGTGGGGAGAACATGACCTTTTCGTCCCATTTTCCCACAAACATTTTAAAGCCTTGTCATATATGTAGTGATATCAAAGTAATGCAAAATCCATGCTCATTGATCAATCCCAGGGATTGAAACAGGGAGCTGAAACAGTGTTTGACACACAGTAAGTGCTCAACACATATTTTTAATGGATATATTTGTTGAATCATGTATAATATCACATTAAATTAGTTTTAAGGTGTAATTTTGGTAAAATACAAATCTGTTGTATGTGTATATGTCTAGATAGATAGGTAGGTAGGATAGACAGATAAACAGATAGATGGATAGCTTATTATAGTCGGGATAATCATTTAAATCCTTGATAAGAGTAATCTTTTTGGATAATGGATATAATTTGAGTAACTTTTATTTGAGTCTCTCTTGTTTCTCTGATTTTTTTAATTGTTCTAATTGTGCATTACTTATGTTGTTTTTAAAATGTTACTCTGGTGGGGGGGCAGGTACGTGGTTAGGAGCTGATACCAAGGACTCAAATAGAAAGCAAATTTTTGGAAATGGTGATGGCAGCATAAAAACAAAAATGCTTGATACAAGTGATGTATGGAAGGTTAAAAGAGCTGAAAGAGCCTACAATAAAATGATAATTTCTTAAATATCATTCCAAACCCCTTTGGAACAAATCAACACATATATGATCATACCTACAGAACAACAAAAAACCAGTATGTTGTATTTTAAAATAAGAGTTGAAATAGATATATATAGATATATAATCACATCTTACAAAAGAATGATTCATCACTAGAAGAGAAGACTTCATGGAGAGGTTTAGACAAAAAAACTCACAGTTCTCTGGACCAGAGGATTAGGAGACAAAGAAAGGACCCCGTGACCTCAAGCCTGTGCTCCCTCTCACCCTGGGCGTCTGGCCTTCCTGACCAAGTTCTTGTACACAGTCAGGGACCAGTGACTTCATTGATCTGTAAGCATCATGGTGGCATAAAGAATACAAAGTGCATTCTTCACAAAGAGAGGGGGTGAAAATGAAGGCCAGCGAGGGAACATACCGCCCTGGCTCCATATCCGTGTGCCCTCTTTTTCCTCTGCAGAGACAACCCAGGCCCCTCGTGTGGCAGTGTGGGAAACCAAACATTCACCACGAAATCAGCTTCATCAAGTCAACGGTTTGCCTACATTAAATACTTCACACTCACTGTGGAGAGAAATAGTCACCTTTGAATTTTAGCAACTAATTTACTCCACGCACTCAAATCATGTGCATTTTGCATGGCTCAGAGGCCAGACAAAGCGAATTCTCCATTCTTCTCTCATCCAGACCCACTACACTCACATGGTTCCTAACATTATAAGATTTCCACATTTGCATCCAGGTCAGTTCTTCTGGGGAGATGGTCCTCTCTTCCAGCGCATTCAATGTGCGCATTCAATGTGCCCATCCTTCTGATCCATTCCCACATTACCAGCCTCTTACCCTAACTTCTGCGCTCCTCAACATGGACTCCCTTCTCCGGCCTTCAGTAGTCAACATCAGATGGTATTTGCTTAATGTCATAATCCTGACTGTTTCATAATTACAAGGTGACTTCAAAAAGTTGTAGGAAAGCTCTATTATATTTTTATATTTTAATTCCTTAAAAAAATGCTTTGAAGATCTCTTGTACACATATTGTCACCCCAGCCAGATTCTAACATCACACACACACACACACACACACACACACATACCTCAATGTATAGAAGATCAAAATCTTCCTAACTGGACAAATGAACAACATCGGGATAAATAGAGAAAAGGGTGAAGTTGTCGAGAATTTTGTCTTGTTGGCTTCACAATCAATACCCATGGAAACAGAGGGCAGGAGATCAAATGACAAGCTGCATTAAGTAAAGCTGCTGTGCAAGACCCCTTTAGAATACTGAAAAGCAAGGACTGTACTTTGAGGACGAAGGTGGGGCTGACCCAAGCCATGTTCAATTGGCTCACAGACATGTGAGCGTTGTATATTGAATAAGGAAGACCAATGAATCGTTGCATTTGAATTGTGGTGCTGGAGAGGAATAGTGAAGGTACCAAGGGCTGGTAAAAGGACCAACCAATCTGATTGTAAGAAGTCTGGCCAGAATGTTCCTTAGAGGCAAGGATGGTAAGACTCTGTCTTACCTACTTTGGACATATTGCCAGGAGAGACCAGTTCTTAGAGGAAGCCGTTATGCTTGGTCAAGTGAAGTGGCAGCAAACAGGAGGGAGGCCCTCAACAATACGGGTCGACAGAGTGGCTACAATGGGCGCAGACACAGGGACAATTGTGAGGGTGGTGCGGACGGGGCAGTGTTTCGTTCTGTTAGGCATACTGTTGCTGTGGGTCAGAACCAACTCGCTGACACCTCATAACAATGCCAGATTCTCCACAAATGTCTGCTCGGGAATTATTTTTCAATATGAGGGCGAGTTGAACTATTGCCACAAACATCTTTTTTTATTCTTTCTTATATTAAAAATCATTTTATTGGGCGCTCGTACGTCACTTTTCACAATACATAAATACATATCCTGTGTCAAGCACCTACGCACGTCTGCTGCTGCTATCATTCTCCAAATATCCGCTTTTCCACTTGAGCCCTTGATATCAGCTTCCCATCCTCTCCCCTCTTCCCCTGCTCTCCTTTCCCCACCAACCCTCAATACTTACAAACATCTTTTATTTACACAAATCATTTCCCAAACCTTTATAATACAAAACCTTGAAGCTATGTCTCTCAACACGTCCTCCCACCTGGGTGTAGATACTGCTGAAACTGTATTTCCATTTCTCCAACCCTTCCCCAAAGAATTCTGCAGTCTTTAATTTACATGGTGAAAAATGGCAGTTTTAGCATTCTTGAGATATTCAGATCATGTTCCTTTTAAATATTCTTTGAGTGTGGGGAACAAAAAGCGGGATGAGTGGGCTTGATCAGGATTGTATAATGTATGGGGCAAGGTGTCTCAATGAACACCTCAAAGGTCAACCTTTGCTATCCTTGAAAATGGAGCAGATGCAGGGTTGTGACGGGGAAACAAACTCTTTGGTGCAACTTTCCTGGTCTTTTGTTCCCAGCAGTCCAGTTTTCAATTTAAAAAAACTTCATAACAAGCCCCTGTGATCACCCTCTGTCCTTCCACAAATTCTATGAATATGAGTCCTTTGTCTCCCCCTCTCCAAACCAACACACTCTTCTGAATCGAAGTGACCTAACCAGTCCTTTCAGAAGTCACCGTCTTTATTTTAGTGTTTTAAAAGGCACCCTAATGAGATTAAGACAAGTGTGTGTCTGAGAGAACTTGTCTGCAGCCATCCGCTGATGACAGAGCCATGTGCAAACAGGTTTTGCTTGAGATAAAGCCATGCACTGGAACACTAGTAACAATACTTCCATGCTCCTCTTTTTTGCTTTGCTGTATTTTCAGTCACTGTCTTCTAAGTTAATTCTGCATTCCTTATTCTAAGTCAATTATACATTATTTATATATTCTTTAAAAATACTCCTCATACACCAGGTGGCAGAGGAATTATCACTGGAATCTCAGCAAGCTCAATTAAAATGTACAGAGTTTCATGATCCAAATACTACAAACAATAACTGAAAGAGTGATGGTTATATTAATAATAGACAAAATAATATTTAAGATAAAAATTACTAAGACATTACATATTGTTAGAGATAACAATAATTGTAAACATATATGTTCCCAAGAATAGAATAAAAATATATGAAGCAAAATCGAATTAAAGGCAAAATATGTAATTCTATAATATTAGCTGAAGATTTCTACCCCACTTTCAACTATTGATAGAAAATAAATAGAATACAGAAGACTGGAATAACACTAATCCATTAAGATCTAATATATACATATATTGCTCAATCCAATCATAGAAAAATGTACATTCTTCTCAAGTATACACAGAACATTATCTAGAGTAGGTGATGGGGTACAAAATCAGTCTCAAAATTTTAAAGAATATTAAACTTAAAGTATTTTCTATACCCACAGTGTAATAAAAAAGGAAGAAAACAAATATTCACAAGTATGTGAAAATTAAATAATGCATTCTTTAAAAAACTACTGCAGCAATACAGAAATCAGAAGGGACACTAGAAGTGGTTAAGATAAATTAAACAAAAATACAATATACTAAAAAGAAACCCACAATGTACTAAAATGTATACCTATGCATATCTACCTACATTAAAAATGAAGGGAAAAATAGAGAGAGAATGAATCCTAAGCGAGTAAATGGAGATGAACAATTCAGATGAAAATGAAGTCAAACGAGAGAACAGGAAAGCAACAGAGAAAATTAAACTTTAGTTCTTTGGCGAGATCAACAAAATCTACAAACTCTAGCTAGAATAAGAAAAAGAAGTTGAAAATGACTCAAATTAGGATGCACACTGGTACAGATCAGAGCTGGAAACACAGGAAATTCAGGACAGATGAACCCCTCAGGACCAATAAAGAAAGTAGAAATACCAGAAGAGTAAGGGAAAGATGGAGGAGAAAGGGGGAACTTAACACAATAATCTACACATAGCCCCCTCCCTGGGGGACAAATAGCAGAAAAGTTGTTGTTGGTGAAGGATGACATGAAAAAAATTATAAATTATCAAGGGTTGAGGGGGAGGGAGGAAGCAAGAGAAAGTGAGGAGCTGATACCAAGGGCTCAAGTAGAAAGAAAATGTTTTGAGACTGATGATGGCAACAAATGTACAAATGTACTTGACACAATATATGTATGTCTGGATTAAGATAAGAGTTGTTGGAACCCCCAATAGAATGATTTTTTTAAAGCCTAACTATACCTTTAAAAAAAAGAAATGAAAGTAAGGACATACTACCAATTCAACAGAAATAATGAATCATGAAAGAATCCTACCTTCAGGCGACTCCAAGGGTAACATTTCAGACATTTAAATTTTGGGGGGGATTGGGGCATCACTGCCTCTGGTGGTCGTGGGTGCTACCCAGTGCTGTTCCTGAGAGCCGCCACTGGATTTGAACTGCCAAGCCCGCAGGCCCCAGTCCCACACTCAACCACTTACGCCACCAGGGCTCAGCCCTCAGACATTTAAATTTTGTTTTATAAAAACAACACATAGACAGTACTAGACAATGACCAGTGTGACTTGTTCCACAAATTCAGGTAAAACAGTGACATCTGTTATACTTTTGCTAACTGCTCTAATTCTTACTTGGACATGTCTTATTAGCAGAAAATTTGTTATCATCTTCTTGAGCTCTCTCATGACCTCCACAAAGCTTACTCATTCCAAAATGAATCCCTTCCTCCAAAAATCCATTGCGAAGAAAGCAGAGCCAGTCACCTGTGATATTTATTGCAAGAGCTGCTATCACAATGCATTGTACCATCCATCGTATTGCTTATGCTCCATTGCTCAGAAGTACTTTGCCATGCGGTGATACCTGGGACTCTAAACTATCCTTCTCTCAGGTGACACACTGTGAGAGAGATGAACCTATGATGTCTTATACCCTGTGTCTCAGAACTTTGAGTCAGACTTCCTGTTCCTCAGAATACCTTCCGTTCTCTCCATTCCTCCCTCATTTCTATTTCCGAATGAGTCCTGTCCTCTATTCTGGATTAAATTCTTCCTCTTCCTCCACCTTCCTACCACAGGCCCCTAGGACTTCAAATTTAGGAAGGCCAGATCCAATTTCTTCCCCTTTGTGGCAGTTACATAATCTGTCTTGTGAAGGGGTGGGGTCTAGCCTGTCAATCAGGTCACAGCCAATGAGGCCTCCAGGTGGGCATGGCTTTCTCCTGAGGATTCTGGGCACTTCCTGCATTGTTCCCTGGAGTTGGGGACACATTCTGCTTAGTCTTCCTGCTGACAAGACACACGGAGCTATGCTAGAGCCCTGGAGTTGGAGGAGCCATGTGGAGACCCATACCAGTGCTGAGATGTCTCTACCACCACTGGATCCACAAGACTTTGCACCACTGGCCTGTGATCTGCCAGCATTCGGCGTCATTGCAGGTGCTGCATGAGTCTGAAGAGGAATTTATAGACTGATATTGGGCGTATGGGCTAATATCTGACTTATGGACTTAATCTGGGTTGGGATGTTTTCTTAATGTTCAATTGCTCTTTGATATAAAGTTCTCTCTTACATACATGAATTTGTTTCTCTGAGCAACCTGGACTAACACACCCTTCCAGCCCAGAAGGCCTGGGTAAAAGTGGTGCGCTTCTCCCAAGACATTTGAGAAATACTGAGAAACTTGGAGAGAGGAAGCTTATGATGAATGACTCCAAACACAAAGGTCTTATGAAACCCTAATTCCAGGATATTGAGGGAGGCAATTGTTGCCTGTGACCCTTCACAGCACAGAAATCCCCAGCTTCCCCAGACTTAAAAAAAGTTATCTGATTGCTAATGTGCAATGCTGGCAATGCATATCAAATTGGTTCTGAGAATAACAAGATTGAAGAGGCTTGAAGGCACCCAGGACATTTCGAAGCTGCTATTTTGAAGTGAATTTTTTTTTCATTCGAATTTTATCAACTTTTAAAAGAATTTTTTTCTAGAGTAAAATCCTTCATTCCTATTTAATTTCAAAATCATTTTTTATGCAGCATAACTTAGCTGTTTTCCAGTTTTCCCTTTTAAAAACAAAAACAAAAAAACGGAAAGGGCTGAGATCCCGTGGCATAGTGGTTGAGTCCATAGCGGGACTGTGGCCCATGGGCTTGGCGGTTCAAATCCAGCAGCAACTCTCCAAGAGCAAGGCTGGGTAGCTCCCACCACCAGAGGGCAGTGATGCCCCCCAAAAAAATAAAAAATGGAAAGTATGCTAAAAATATTCTTTTTCTTGAGACAAATTATTTTCTATTTACAGTTTTTCAATGAAGATTGGGATCGATTAGTTGCATTTGTTATTTTAACAGCTTTGCTGAGATGTAATCCACGACCATGTCTTTCACCCACTTAGGGTGTACACCTCAATACTTTTTAGGATAGTCATCAAATTACACAACTATAACCTTGATTGATTTTAGGATATTTCATCATTCCAACATGAAACCCCCATACCACTAGGCAGCCACTCCCTTCCTTCCCTCCAGCTCATAATCCTAAAAAACCACAAATCTACTTTCTGTCTTTGTGGGTAGACCTATTTTGAACCTTTCATACAAATGAATTATGCAATATGAGGTAATTAGCATAATATTTTCATCCATGTTGCAACATACATTAACACTTCCTTTCTTTCTGTTGCCAAATACTTCACTGTAGGAAATCCAACTGAGCCCATACAGCTTGTTCCCACTTTTTGGCTATTATAAATAATGCTGCAATGAACATTTATGTGTACAAGTGTTTGTGTGGACATATGGTTTCAATTCTCTTCGACATATATATAGGAGTGGGACTGCCAGCTGGTCACATTTCACAATACCTAATTTCCCTGCTATTGTGTTTTCTTCTAGAAAAGACAGAGAGAGAGAAACAGAGACAGAGATTGCACCTAGTCAGGTTACCTCTTCAGAATTTCTTGAGTGCATGATGGAATTAGATATCTTGGGGTAAAGCAAGGGTATCAAAGTGACTGAATCAAACTTCCTAGAGAGCAACCGCTTCCCAGGGGCTTGAGGAAAGCTCTAATCTGAGTTGGTGTGTATGTTGGAAAACCTGGGGAAGAGGGAAGATGGCGCTTCCCAAGGAACTGGATACAAAGGTCCGGTGATTGGACGTAACATGGAGTTTTGGGGGGACAAGATGAGATAATAGAAAATGACCTGGGAATGATTTGTTGGATCACATCTAATGTTGATGAATCACATCAACTGTTTGGAAGGGCAGCCTCAAGACCAACTTTTTAAGACAAAAATGCTATGGTTTGGGAGAACTGAGGGGAACCTCAGGATCAAATCGAATGACCAGGATCACAGCAATGACTGACGGGTGCCACCAGGATGTACCTACAGAGATGAGCTGATTTCGGCGACAACGAATCCCCATCCATAGGAGGCTTTTGCAGCAATTCAGGACCAAGATAAAGGCTCCGAAGATAGATAGCCAAGCGGGAGAGGCTGGCACAAACACTGGTGCAGTAGACAAAGCTGCATTCATCAAGGGGCCGGCTCCCCAAAGGACCGAGCCTACACAGCTCATCATTTCCCTATTACATAAATTGATCGGGTCATTCAGAATCAAGATGGATGCCAAGGGTTCGCTGATAATCAAGCTAGAATAACAAACTAGAGGACACAGCGAGCTCTCTGCCAACTGGCGAAGGAGCTGGTCCAGCGGCACACAGCACTGCAGCAGAGCACCCTGTCCCTGCCCTCAGAGTCTGGGCAAAGGCAGCCTCTGAGAAGCCTGGCAACGCCCTTGGGAGACTCCGGAGCCAACTCCGGCCTGACACTTCTCAGGGATTCCATCAACAAAGCTCAGCCAGCACATGGAAATGGGCCCAGAGCTGGGATGTCCTCACGGAGGACGCTTCTGGACGAAGAGAGCCTCCTGGACGACCGCAGAGACCCCAGAAGAGCCAAAGGCCTGGGGACTTTGACAAGGATAATAACAGCCCCAAATAGCAATCATGGGGTTTGTAGATCGCTCCCACTGTGCTCAATGGGGAGGAGGAGGCTCAGCAAAGAAAGGTCTTCCTGCAGGATGCTGGTGGGGGGAGAGTGGGGGGAGAGGAGGAGGAACTAATCAATATCATCCTGCGATGGGAAATCTAATTCTACGAGGTAGGGGAGATGCCTATCCCCATCTTTCCCTCTCTAAGAGCCTGCACTGCAGTTACCTGTCAATGCTAACTTGCTACCAAAAAGATTCAAGTCTCTGCTGCACTCTGATTTGGCCGTGGGGCCGGGGCGGCGAGGGGGGGGGGCCCGCGAGGAACGGACAAGTCTCAAGTCAGATGCCTCTTGGCTCTTGTGCAGACCCTCTCTACGCCTACTACCCATAACAACCCCCTGCCCTCCGTCTCCATCTCTGGGAGCCCAGTACAAGGGTTCTAGTTTAGAGGCCGTGAAATGCGTAGTGTACTAGTGGCAGAGACTCCTCCCGGGTCCCCTTGGGGCGTACTAGGCCGGCGGGGACTGACGCTGCAGCAGTCACTTCGATGACACCTTCATTTCCAGGACTTTTTATTGCTGGAGGCTAGGCAGCGCCGTCCTGGAGGTTGGGGCCGCAGTGGTGCCCTTTGCCCCAGCACGATCCTCCCCATTTTCTGCCATCGGTATCTTGTCATCATCATCTTCAGGGTCCCCTTTCCCCAGGCGAAGACTGCTGGAAGAGGGCAGCTTCCCGCCCGCGCCGAGGGCGCAGCTCGACACAGAACTTTGGGGCTCGCCGGCTCGCGTCGGGCGACCAGCACCCGCGGCACAGCCTAGGTGGGGGGGTGGGGGGGTGGACGGGGGTAAGGGAGGACGGCGTTTTCCCCCGGACGCTGCGAGCCCCCTCCGCGCGGGCCTCGGACGGCCGGCTATGGAGCTTCCTCCCACGCCCGCTCCACTCGACCCCTGCCGCAGCCAGGCCCGCGCCCGGCCTCCCCAGCCCGGGCGCGCGCGATCGGGGAAGCTGAAGCGGCGCGGGCAGACCCCGCAGCGCGACGCTTCCTCCCCCCACCCGCCCCCCACGGACTCCCCGCCGCCGCCGGCTCAACTCCTCCCCCAGCTCCGGCCCGCAGCGTCCCCGCCCTGTCAGCTTGCTGCTTCGCCGTCCGCCGCACCAGCCTCTGAATGAGGGGGACGGACGGGAGGTAGAGGATTTGGGGAGCACGAAGCAACCGGGTGACTCGTCTCGCCCGGCGCCGCCCGCCCCCGGGCTGCGGCGACGATGCGCTGTCCGCGGTGCTGACGCCGGACTCCCGCTCGGAAGGGCGGAGGTGGGAGGGGGCGCCCCCGTTGCAGGGTTTGCCCAGTGGGGATCATCCTCTCCCCAAAAAGGAGCGTCCTCATCCTGACGCGGCGGTTGTATCCCAGAGGAAGGGGCGGGCGAGACGGCTTTTAAACCGGACTGGTGCTCGCCAGCACCGCCGTGGGGGCCCGAGCCCCTGGGACTGCAGAGCCCCCAGCAAGTTGGGCAAAGTTTGGCGGCCTCGTGGAAATCAGGACCAGGTTCCCCAGCCCGGGCGCCGGCCGGCCAGCGGCCAAAAGGGCTTCGCTGCGAGGTGGCAGCTCGTCCCGCAGTCCGGACCCCTGCTCTGATCACGGGAATTCGTGCCCCTCACCACCACCCCGAGCGACCGGGAGACGTCGCAGCTTCCCAACTCCCCGCCCCCTCCCATCCTTTCTTACTCACCCGCCCCAGACCCCGCCCCGGGCTCCGGTGACTCCGCCCCTCTGGGTCCGGCTGCTCTCCGACTGGAGCCGGGGAAGGAGCGCTCCCCAGGACGCGGCTCCGCTCCGAGGCTCCCAAGCCGACGCCGCCGGCTCAGCCCCGGGGGCGGCAGCAGCGCGGCCCGCCCAGCCCGCTCGGAGGAGCGGCCGAGCCTGGGACGCCCCATGGGAGGACTGCAGGGGCTCTCCCGGCCCCCTGCCGCCGCGGGTCGCTCCTAGGCCCCTGGGCTTCGCGGCCCGCCCCGCCAGCATCCCGCGGCCTGTCTGGAGAGGAGCATGAGGCCCGGGGCCCCGCGGGCGCCGGCCAGCGGGCGGCAGGGGGCCAGCAGCGGAGCCCCGTGCCCGAGGGCGGCCGGTGAGAAGCCGCGGGAATCGGCGAGGCGTCGGGGCGCCCAGAGGAACGCCCCAGCCCGGACCCCCGCAGGCCCGCCGGACCCTCGAGCCGCCTGAGCGCCGGGGGAGCAGGCGAAGGTGCCCCGCCGTTGCTGGCTCCGGGGGAGGCGGCGAGGGGCCCCGCGGCAGACGCCGACCCTTGGCCACCCTCCTCGCTCTCCTGTGCCCGCGGGAGAGATGTCGCGAGCCGGGCCCCGAGCGCCGCCCCGGCCCCGGCCCCGGGGCTGAGCTCCGGACCATGTCCTCCCGCAGCCCCCGGCCCCCGCCCCGCCGCAGCCGCCGCCGCCTGCCGCGCCCCGCCTGCTGCTGCTGCTGCTGCCGCCGCTCGCACCTCAACGAGGACACCGGCCGCTTCGTGTTGCTGGCGGCGCTCATCGGTCTCTACCTGGTGGCGGGAGCCACCGTCTTCTCGGCGCTCGAGAGCCCCGGCGAGGCGGAGGCGCGGGCGCGCTGGGGCGCCACGCTGCGCAACTTCAGCGCGGCGCACGGCGTGGCCGAGCCGGAGCTGCGCGCCTTCCTCCGGCACTACGAGGCCGCGCTGGCCGCCGGCGTCCGCGCCGACGCGCTGCGGCCGCGCTGGGACTTCCCCGGCGCCTTCTACTTCGTGGGCACCGTGGTGTCGACCATAGGTGAGCGGCGCGCCCCGCGCGCGGCCCTGCGCATCAGCCGGGCGCCGGTCCTTCGCCGCCCTGCCCTCCTCTGGCGAGGGACAGTGTCAGCGGAGCGCTCGCGACCCTGGCTGTGGTCTGTTTCGACCTCCCTTCTCTATCTGACTTCCTCCTCCCGCCCCTCCTCTTTTCTGGACTTTAGGGGGCCCGGGAGACCCATCTTGGGCGAGTCCCTAGCGATGACTCACCTGGCAGTGTTGCCTGGGGTAGGAGAGCCCCCTGCCAGGGGGACACGGAGCCGACCCTTGGCCACGCGCACGCACGCACGCACACACACACCCCACCTGCCAATGCCACACACACAACACACCTGCCAATGCCACACACACAACACACCTGCCATGCCAATGCCATGACCCAACCTCCCGGAGTCTCCGTGTTCTCTGTAAGAGAACTTGTGAACCCATGCCTCAAGTGCCCACACTGGTGTCTTATTTCCCACGTGCCACCGTTTCCTCAGGCTGATGATTGAGAAAGTCCTTTCTTCCTTTCCTCTGTTTTTATTTTCACTTCTTTCGCCCCCATCACTTTCCCTTTTTGCACTCTAACCCACACAATGGTAGCCTTTGGTCCTTCTACCCAGCCAAGGAGGATCACTCGTTACTCGTCCCAGGTGGTCTCTGGGTAGAGCTCATTTACAGCCACTTCTCCAACGACCTACCCCACCCCTCTGCCCCCAAAGAAGGGCCCCTTGGACGTGGGAAACCAGGCTTTCCCCTGCTGATGTTCTGTGGTTGCCCTGGTTTTCAACCCATGGCTTCTCAAGCTCCCTGCGAGTTCCTAACCTTTTCCCATTTCTTTGACTCTGCTTGGTTATTTCCAGCCCATTACTTGAAGGACAATCGTTCCCCAGATGTACCATCCCCCATCACTTACTTTTTTGCTATAAACACTTCATGTTTTCCAGACTTCATAGAAAAAAAAAGTGTTCATATCACTCGTGGTCCCCCCATCTTCCTTTCCCCGACTCCCCGGACTCTGAGCCTGTAGTGTGACCACAGAGCTGGCACCACTCTGCACCTCGTTCCTTTGCTCCTCTTTCCCCCCTTTTCTCCTTCACCCACTTCCCCACACCCCACCCTCCTCCAGGCCCTGGTTGTTATGAGAAACACAGGTGCTCACCTGTAGAAGGAACACAAGATTATCACTTTGGTGAGACTCGCCTGTGTCCCACAGGCTCCTTCTCCTCAGGTCTAGAGGTGAGAGTAAGCTCTTGGTCACACACATCAATCACTGTCTCTTGGGGGTGTCCTGGGGGAAGGTGTGTGTGTGTTGGTGGTGGTTGGACGGGATTTGCTTGCTGATTTCATAGACACTCTCCATGAAGGACTCTGGGTGCTCAGAGAGAGGCATCTTTACCTACAGACCTGGGCAAGCCAGTGTGGAAGAATGCTTGCAGCAGAGGGAATGGCTATGTTAAATCCCTGTGCGGGATTTGATCAGCTAGAGCACTTTCTCTACGAGTATAGGTGTAGTCTGTGAATGGGCTTCCGCTCCTTCAATGATTTTTCATGTGTCATGCTTAATCTGATCATTTTAAACAGAAAAGGCAAGTCTGGCACAAGTCCCAAGTGCACACAAATTGGATAAAAATACCCTTTAAAAGCTATATTATGTTGTTATGGTGATTAAGAATATAAAATGACCCCTCAAAAAAAATCCCCTTTTAAAGAGCGCTGTCAAGTTGCTATGGCAACGTGTGTGTGTGTGTGTGTGTGTAGTGCCTTAAAAGTACTGAGAATGCTTAGTTCTGAGGGATGACATCATGTGTTCATTGCCCATTATTGATTTATGCTCTTCCTCTGGCAAATGCACCCTTTCGCTTTTCTCACCCAGAGGCACACCTGTGGACACAGCATTTTCTTCCTGTGGCATGCTCTGGCTTCCTAAAGGAACCCACAGACTAGAGGAGAAGCTACTGGCAGTGTCTTCCTCCCCAAGGGGCCCTGAGTTCATCCCTCAGAGCTCCATTCCAGTGGCCTGTGGTCACTGTGCCTCTCCGACTAGCCTTCATCAATCCTTGGTCTGAGACCTCTTTGGAAGCAGCGATTGAAAGTCCATCTACCAGCTTCTAAAGCTCCCCCCAGCTATTGCACGAATTCAAGTCAGCGTGTTGGCAAATTGTTCCATGCCTCAACCCTTAAGTTCCAGGCAGGGTTGGCTGGATTTTAGTCAAGCAGAAAGGTACTCTATGCGCTTCCTTGATTTGAGTTTTCAGATATGGGTGAGCAGTGCTAGGGGAGGTGACACTGATCACACTGATGACACTATGTTGCGAATGACCCAGCACACTGCTTCCCAGACCTTCTTCAGAGAGGCGTTCATCTCTGATGGGAGTTATACACCCATGGATCCCGACCAGTCGGTGGCCTGCTCAGAGTTAAAGGGACTCTCTTCAAGGATGCCAAAACAGCCTCCCTGAGTAACAGGGTCTCTGCATTATCTGATCTTGGGCAGTGGTTCAAATTGGTCACTTCCGTCAGTCAGATATATTTTGCTGAATTCTCAAACACCATGCCTGTTATGTTAGCCTTATCTTTGCAAAAATGCTCTGGGAAGAGATTTAAGTAAAGCCCTATAAGCATCCTTTTCTGCTTACTTGATGGCTTTCCCTTAAATGCCTTCAGGCTTCAGGGAAAATTATTATTATTACTGACACATTATGACTTCAGCAGCTCAGGGAGCCAAAGCTCTGTCCAAAAGGGCCAGCAAGGACCCTTGCTTTGCCAGCCCATGCAGGGAAGAGGAAAATGAGCCTGGATTCTGTTTTATTTGATCATGGATGACAACACATTGTCCGGGGCTGGTGCCACCGTGTGGAATTCAGAGGTCCCAAATAATTTCATTCCAGTGTTCAGGCTGCCTAATCAAACAGGAAGTTTCGTGTGTGTGTGTGTGTTGTGTACTAAGCTGGTTGCTGTCGAGTCTGGCACATGGTGACCCCGTGTATCTGAGTAGAGCTGGGGTCCCGAGGGTTTTTCAATGGCCGGTTTTTCAGGATTGGACTGCTGGGAGTCTGGACCTTCCTGGACCCCCAATTAACTGTGATCGCTGGGTCACATGGGATTAGACCAAAGGCTCTTTTTCGTTCCAGCCTCCTTTAGTGATGACAGGCAACGCTGAGCTCCAGCTGCCCGTGTTAAAATGCTCTTTAGTTTTTGTCACGTTCAGGTAGCTTTGTGTTGTGTGTTCTTAGGGACCATGGAGCAGCTCTGACCCATCGCGACCCTATGCACAGCCCAGTGAAAACCGCCTGGTCTTGCACTGTTCTCACCATCGTTCCTAGCACAGGGCTTCTCGACCGTCCTCATGCTGCAACCCTTTCATACAGTTCCTCATGTGATGGTGGCCCCCCAACCCTAATATTATTTTCGTTCCTACTTCATCACTGTCATTTTGCTACCATTATGCATCGGGCGACCTGTGTAGAAGGGTCATTTGACACACACACACCCCCCCAAGGGGTCACGACCCGCAGGTTGAGAACCGCTGTTCTGGAGCATTTTTTTTCTCAAAGCAGACACAATAACCCCCGGGGATGCTGGCAAAGACAACACCTTGGCGTTATCCTGAGTTATGAGCCACAGCACAGAGGGTGCTAAGCGATATCTTTTTTGAAAGCGGGTGCTGGGCCAAATAAGCTTGCTCACCTTTGGTTTAGCGTCTAGACGGTAAGTAGAAAACTCTCCCTTCGTGCTCCCTCAAAGGTGAGATGTTCTGTGCATCAGGCTGATGCTGTTCTGTTGAACACAGAGGTGAAAACACAGATCGGCGTGTTCTAGCACCAGGAGCTGAGCTGTTATAGGTGGCGTTCTCTTCACCATCCTCCCTACAGGCTTTTCAAACAAGAAAGGACCTTTGTCCAAGGGCCTGCCATTAACTTGGGGTCCAGTCAACTCTGAAACCCAAGTTGTGTGATGTATGTTCTACTAATTTCATGTCAATATCTGCTGTGTCCTTACTTTTGGGTGCTGAAACCTTTAGTAGCAGCTGTGTGTGTGTGTGTGTGTGTGTGTGTGTGTGAGAGAGAGAGAGAGAGAGAGAGAGAGAGAGAGAGAGAGAGAGAGAGCCAGAGAGACATACTCTGGAACAGAGTTTGGCAGGAGGACTGGCCTATTGGTCAGGCCATGGACTAATTTAATCCAGAGAAAGCTGCATAGGTGAGACACCTCACTGAAGGCTTCAGCCTGAGCACCCAGAGCACCTGCCAGGTCTGAGCTCACTGGGCAGGCACTTGTGGTACGCTGTGGTTCCAGGACAGAAACTGCCAGCTCTCTGCCTTTTGTTCTCCGTGTGCATGCTGAGTGTGGGTAGGAAGGGAAGAAGAGACGGCTTGGCCTTCTCCAGAGTGGTATCGGGAGGAAGGCTCCCCTGTGGCCATGTGTGCTTAAGATTAGCTGAAACACCCCGATAAAAAGGACTATTTGTCCCGACATTTGGCTTACCTCTAAAGCGAGGTAGTTTGCAATTACACGTGTGTCCGCACAGCTCAACCCCACCGGGAAACTTTGCCAGTGATTATTCAGCAGTGGTTGAGGCTACAAAAAAACTCAATATCCGTCATTCAAGTGAAATGAAAATCCACTTTGCGATCTAAATTATTCATATCGATTGCTTATGCTGAACTGAAATCCCGGGGAGCTATTAATTCTCTCCTGCATGCGATGTGACATCAAGGTTGAAATCAAGTTTGTTCGAATGGGAACGGCTCCATTTGCTCATACCTCCATTCAGCACACACTCGAGGCCGGCGTGACCCATCATGGTATGTGTGCGGCCTGTGCCATGCTGTTATCGACATCTCCTGTGATCCCACGAACGCCTACAGAAAAAGGTCCCTGGGTGGTACAACCACTTAAACGCTTCCCTCCCAGCTGAGTGGTTGGTGGTTCGAACCCACCTAGAGGTGCTTGAGAAGGCAAGCCTGGCGCTTTGCTTCTGAAAGGTCAGAGCCTCTCAAACCCCAGGAAGCCCACAGTCAACGCTCTGCAGACATGGGTCACCAGGAGTATAGATGAACGCAAAGTTACTAACTCCTGCAAAGGAGAAAGGAAGGCCCCCTGGTTCTGTTAGAGCCAGCCCACAGATCCTCAAAACAATACACGTCCTAGAGGATGGTTCACTGGTTAACTTCGAAAAGATTAAAAGGAAGCTCTCCACCAGGGTTTTAAGTATCAACTGCTGTCAGATGTATACACAGGGAAGAGGAACATATTTCAATATCTTCCTCAAACGGCAGCTTGATCTAAACAGAAATATTTCTTGCCTCCTTTTATTAGGTTCCCTGGCAGCGTGCGTTAGCTATTGAGCTGAAATCATGCCACTATAGAAGGGTTGGTGGAGGTACGAGAGGCGTCACTTTCGGCACTGCATAATTTAGCTCGTTACTTTCAGAATTAGGCACACTTAATTATTCAACCACAAGATTAGTAACAAGTTAACAAGTCCTAACTCTCCCTCACCCCCCCCCCTCCGTCTTTTTTAACATGGATTTTTTTTTTTATGTTTTTGCTACAAAGGAGGAGACTAAGACATTATACGACTGAAATGTCACCACTGAAATGTCACCATTTATATTCGGGTTCTCTCCTGACACGTGTGTGATCTAAGCTGCAGTGACTCTGATCCCGGGAGGGAAAGATGTTCCCCCAGAAAGGGAGGAGCCCCGGGACTTACCCACAGCTCTCATCCCCTGCTTGTCCTGGGAAGCTGAAGGATGTTAGGGGGATATGCATCATTCCGGGTGAAGCTCCAGGTCAGCGATCGCAAACCTCGTGGGGGTCAAATGACCCTTTCCCAGGGGTCGCCAGAGTCATCACCGTAGCAAATGACAGTGATGAAGTCGCAACGAAAATGATTTTATGGTTGGGGGGATCACCACCGCAGGAGGAACTGCATGAAAGGGTCATGCATGAGGAAGGTGGAGAACCACTGCTCCAGGTGGAGAGCAGAAAATGCTTTTCTCACTCATTGCTCCAAGCCCAGTGCCCTGCATTAGACCAGGCTGGTATGAAACCCTCGGTGCTTATTAGTCAAGGAACCAGACAGCATCTCACTCATGCTGTCACGGCCTCCACCCAACACTGCCTTTTCCAGGTTCCTCTGCAGGAGAGGCTT
>PVJH01030711.1:0-24659 GCA_004026705.1 Nesogale talazaci
AAAAAAAAAAAAAAGGAAATGAGTCTTGGATTTGTGAATGCCGAAGAATTGATTCCCACTCACAGCAACCCTAGAGGACGGAGTAGACCTGTCCTGTGGGGTTTCAAGACTACATCTGCATAGGAGTGGAAAGCTTCCTTTTTCTACTGCAGCTGGTGGCTTTGAACTCCCATCTTGAGGTTAGCAACCCAACACAGAGAGTCGCTAGAGCTCCTTGTTTACTATGTGAAGAACAAAGCAAACTCCCTGCCGTTCCGTCAATGCCAGTCACAGCGAGCTGAGCCGGGAGAATAGGGCAGAGCTGCCTGCCCCTGTGAGTTTGCAGGACCGTAATTCTTTAAGGGAGTACGGCAGAGCAGCTGGTGGTTTTGAGCTGCTGACCTTTCTGATTTCAGGCCAACCTGTAACCACGGTACCATCAAAGCTCCTTGTTTTCTATACTCATTATAAAACAGAAAGGGGGAGGGTCAAGAGGGGAAAAGGAAAAGATGGCCCATTGGGAAGGAGAGAGAGAGAGTCAGTAAAGATAGCATACAGTGAGTAGAAAGTGGGAGACACCACATCACCCCTCGTCTATTATCCGAGGACCCTTTTATAACTAGCTCCCCTTTCTTTAAGCAGGTCACTATTGACCTACATTGTGTTTTCAGTTTCTGTTAATATTTACATCACAGGGCTGAGCCCCGGTGGCGTAGTGGTTGTGCGCGGGACTGCGGCCCACTGGGACGGAGGTTCAATCCCAGCAGTGGGGCTGGGCCTCCTACTCCCACCACCGGAGAGCAGTGATGCCCCCCCCCCCCAAAAAAAATATTTACATCATAGCGAAACTTTTCCTCAAAATTCACCTACTTTGTCTGACTTGAATTTTTTTTTTGGGGGGAGGGCATCACTGCCCTCAGGTGGTGCGAGTAGGAGGCCCAGCCTCTGACTTGAATTTTTATGAAGTTACTATTCTGTTTTGAATTTAGACCTGAATTTGAATTCAGGAAGTCACATATTAGCTGACTTATTGGGACAAGTTACTCAACCTCTCTGAATAATAGTTTCTGGAATAGGTATTTTATTTTTTTTATTTTTTATTTTTATTTTTTTGTTTGGGCATCACTGCTCTCCGGTGGTGGGAGTAGGAGGCCCAGTCCCACTGCTGGAATTGAACCTCCGTCCCAGTGGGCCGCAGTCCCGCGCACAACCACTACGCCACCGGGGCTCAGCCCTGGAATAGGTATTTTAATATACATGTGCTTAGAGAGCTACTTCCATAAAAGTTGTCTCAGAAACTCCTGGGGACAGGTCTCTAGGAGTCAGAAAACTCAATGACAATGAGTTTGGTTTTTATGAAGAGAGTTACTGTAAGGAGGAAATGAAGTGCTTTGCTCGGTGCTTGGCAAGCAGTGTGTGAGTGCTGTGTCGAGGTCCCTGTTACCATCAACACCGTGGTAGAGCCGCAAGCTCCATACTTTTTTATAGAGCTGAGCTAGACTTGAAACTCTCTTATGAATCCAGTTGTGCTCCCTATGGGACTACATGTTCCACTTAGAAAACCCAGTTCCCTTCCTTCTTCCTGCACAGGAACAGCTGTTGGAACAGATCCTCTGCTCAAGTGTATTGTGTTTGGGTGATGGGGTGTTGCTAAAACTTTCCACAAGGCACATGAGCTCAGCTTTACCCAGCAAGGGCTGTGAGTGGTGGTTTCAAAACAAGTGCAGGCTGGGTCAACAAAAACCGTGTCCAGGAACAAAAACCTACCCAGCCCTTTGTGAAAAGCAATTGCGCCTATCCTCCTGGGGATGTTTATTTAAAAATGGTCTGTTATTTAGCTAAAATACAATACCTAAAATACTTGTAGCTACCCCCCCCCCGCCCCCAGATTGAAAATTCATGTGAGTGAGCAAATTTCTTCCCCAAACCACCAAATCCAAAATTGATTTTGTAGCAGTAATATGATTGTGCTTGTATTGATATTTGCGTAGTAACTTCAATACCCTGAACACCAAACAGCACACAGAGGACATCTACTGCCTGCCTACCCCCAAAAAAAGTCCTGAGTAAGTGAGTGAGCATGAGAGACCCTTTTGTGCATATTTTCTTCAATTCTGAACTTTGGCTTGAGGGTGTCAGGAATTTGGAGAAGCTTCAGAGAAAAATCAATCTCTCTCTCTCTCTCTCTCTCATGCAAAGGCTTGGACTGCAGGAACCAAGAGGCGGGCTGCTCTCAGTGAAGCACACCATATAGGCATTCTGCATGTGATGATTTAATGGCGTCATGTTGGTCTAGAGACAGGAAGTCAGAGGCAACCATCTGCACCCCAAGTGCAGAAGGTAACGAGTTTTAGCATTTGTGGGGCATAGGACCAGCTGGCCTTCATTTCCATTAGGGAAAAAGGGGGATTTTAACATTAAATTGCAGGGGATTGAATGTAATTGGGATGTAAAAAGTAACTTGTGCAGAACTTTTGGATTTTGGTGTTTCGTAGCTGAAGCGTTTGACTTTAGAATTCCAGAGTATTAATATCGGAAGAAATGCTAGAGCAAGTTATTGTAAAGATGGTTAAATCTATAAAGGCACTAACTGGATTCATAATCCCTAGGAGAATGATGGGAGGTTAGGAGGCAGAAATGAGTCGCTAGTAACAGTGAGTACAGGATGAAAATTGATGGTGGTAATGATTGCACAACCCTTCTTAATGTGATCGAACTATTGTATGTGAAGGATATGCCAATAAAATGATTTTTTATAAGGTGGAAAAGAAATGAGACCCTAAGAAGCCAAAATTATAGTCAAAAATTTTTCCAGCTGGTCCTGAGTTGTCATGGATGTGGCAGGAAACAGCTGTTGCTTATGTTAGTTCTAGAGGCCCTTCACAAAGGTCCCAGGGAGGCGGACATGTGCTGCTTTCGCAGAATTCCTAGAAAAGGGCTTGATCTATCCTGGCCAGTCCTCTGTTACGGTGAAGAAGCTATGCTACTGTTACATGGTAACTCCCCCTTGTTACGGGGAGGTCAGGTTCCTATTACAGGTTCTCTAACATTAGCAGACTGTGATTAGTTATTTTTGCCACAGAAGCAGCATTTCCAGTTGGAATCCTCCACTCAGGACAAGATGATGCCAAGTGTTCTGTTACTGGAAAATAAGTGGGGTGAGGTGAGGAGGAGGGGGGAGCGTGACCCTCACATCTCTTTATCTCTGGAAGTTAGCGTGTGAATGAGAGCGTAGGGTGGGGGATAGTGGAGGCAGAGTAGAGGAGGTGGAAAGGTCATCAAAAACGAGGAGGGCCCTTCAAGGAGCAAGAGGAGAGTGACCCTGAGAAGAGAAAAGATGGAGAGGAGTTTGAGCGCTCACGGAGGAGTGAGGCCCATGCAGCTGGATTCTGCCACCCCTCACGGTAGCTGTTGTTCCAGTTTGAGAGGGGCAGAAGCAGGTTCAGATAGTTAGATCACACAGCCAACTGGGAGAACCAGCATTCAAGCCCTCCACTCGGGGACTTCAAAATCCAAGCTGCAACACTACCCCAGATGGCCCTATTTGTTTTGACTTTTCAACTTTAATGGATTAAAAAAAAGAACAAAAAAATTTTATTGTAAATTAGGTGAGGGGGTTTGCATTTCCAGATCTTTAACTTTGTGTTCAACACTTTAGACTAATCATAGCCCTCAGTAGTTTACCCTTTCCCTACTCTTTGACTTCTCTTTTCCCTGCAGTGGGCCACATCTTCCACTTCACCCAGGTTCATGCCCTGTTTATTTTTTATTTCCAATGCAGTGAAACTTAGATGATCGAGTATGGTAATCGGAATAATGACTAACAGTTGGATGGATGAAAGACAAGATGGGACTCTGTGTCCCTAAGGCTGCCCGCCTGTTCTGAGGGGTTGCTGTTTGCTCGTGTTGGGGAGCGCCCCCCCCCCCCCCCGGCTGACTGAGGTTTTTGAGTGAGCCTCTCCTGTTCTTAAAGCCGGTGCCTACGGGAATGGGGGGTGTGGGGGCGGCAAGGCATTTTCTCAAGAATAGCTGAAGAGCTGCAACATTCCATCACTCTGCTCTTTCCTCCCAACTGAGAGGGAGACAGAGGTGGCAGAGAGAGAGGTTATAAGAAAAAGCCTTTTTTTGTGCAATCATTGGATGGGCCTTTGCAGGCCCGGGTGGGGGGGAGCATCGTCACGAGTGTTTCATTTCAGTCTGCCAGCAGCACAGCTGCTCTCTCCCATCAGCATGTCCGCGGCTGGATTTTAAAGGAATAAGGTCATTCTTTTGGCTTCATCTAAGTCTTCCTCCCCCTCTCTGGAGACTTGACTGTGAATCTTTTAAAGACCAACTGTCAGAGTCAAACCGATTTCTGAAGGATAGGGATCCTTAAGGCACATTGTTTTCGCCTGATGCCAAATGCCTATCCAGAAATTTCTCTAGCGGAAATGAGAGAAATCCTGTAAAGTACAAAAACTTCTTTGGAAAATTCAAAATTGTAAAAGAACAGACTTGCTAGTCTGGTAGAGATGGTGGAACCCTCAACACTGTGGTCCTTAGAGCCCATCAAATCTGAACCCCCTCCGAGAGGTCACTTCTCAGCCAAAATAGTAGACAGGCTTATAAAGCGTACTGTGACCAGAGGAACTCACTCCTAGGACAGCTAGCCCTCTCAGACCAAAAGGACAGCGTTGACTCCCAAAGCAGTTCCGAAGGTGAACTGGGTCAGGAATAGTGGGCAAATAGAAACAGGAAGCCGGGGAGTAAGCGGGAAGAGTGCTATTACGTTGAGGAAGTTGTGCCTAATGTCATGAAACACTATGTGTGTACACTGTGGAAAAGAAAGCTAACTGCTCTGTAAATCTAGACTCAAGTCACAATAAAATGATTTTTTTAAAAAGGAATGAAGATCATATGCTTAAAAAGAAACAAAAGCTTGTTTGGATTGTTTTTCTTTGTGAGTCTAAGGGAAACAAAACTTTTTGGTAGTCCTTGAGAAATTTAGGCTACAGGGAGGAATTATCCACAGGGGAGGCATGTCCAAAACTTGATAGTTGCTTGCAAACCCTGAGCAGCCTACGCGTAAATACAGAAACAGCTACTCGGAGACAGTTGTCCTTGAAGTTACCCAGACAATCTCTTGTTTACATCTGCAATGTTGAGAGCCCTTCTTGTACTTCCCCGATGTCTCCACACTTGGCTTCACACCCAGGAATTGTCCATCAATTGCTTGATAAATGCAAGTATGAAAACAGAGCATAGTTTGAGAGAGTCTGTGGAAAAACTGATTTGCCGAATCGTAACAGGAGGATTTGTAATGAAAACCCTTTGAACAAAAGACCCACGTGTCTACCACAATAAAGCAATGTGCACACGCTGACTGATGGCTTTAGGCCTGGCCAACAGAAGCCACCTGGTCTGTCTTGCCAGGTGTTAAGTCCCTTACCACATACTTGCACAGTAAGTCTGTGTCCAAGCACTGGCTCAGCCGCAATTAAATAGTCCTCTGTTTGAGGGAGCCAATCCAGCTGAGCAACGAAGGCTCCTTTTCTTTCTCTTCTTTTTATTAACTATTTTATTTGGGGTTCTTACAAATCTTATAACAATCCATCATTCAATTGAATTGAACACACTTGTCTATAGATTACCATCAACATTTCCAAAACATTTTCTCTCTACTTGAGCCCTTGGTATCAGCTCCTATTTTTTTTCCTCCCTCCCTCCCCTCTATCCTCCTGAATCCTTGATCAATTCTATATTATTGTTATTTTGTGTCTTACAGTCCATTGCCTGCCTTCACACACATTTCTGTTATTGGCCCTCCTGGGGGGTGGGCTATGTATCCAGTCTTGTGATGGGTTCCTCCTTTCTTCCTCTTCCCCTCGCTGCCCTCACCATCTCCCACCCTCATGATATCACTACTCCCACCACCACCCCTGAGGTTTTTTTTGGTTTCAAAAATCGTTTTATTAGGGACTTGTACAGCTCTTATCACAATCCACGCATTTATTGTGTCAAGCACATTTGTACATATGTTGCCATCAACATTTCAAAACATTTTCTTTCTATTTGAGCCCTTGGTATTAGCTCATTTCTGCCCCTCTCCCCCTTATGAACCCTTGATAATTTATAAAAATATTTTTCATGTCTTACACTAATTGATGTCTCCCTTCATCATCTACTTTTCTGTTATTCGTCCCCCTAGGGAGAGGGCTATTTATCGAACCTTGTGATGGGTTCCTCCTCTCTCCCCCTTCCCCTCCCTGCCCCTACCATTCTCCTGCCCTCATGATATTGCTACTCCCACTACTATTCCTCAGGGGTTTATCTGTTCTGAATTCCATGTGTTGAG
Organism: Nesogale talazaci; assembly: GCA_004026705.1. Classification (NCBI taxonomy): domain Eukaryota; kingdom Metazoa; phylum Chordata; class Mammalia; order Afrosoricida; family Tenrecidae; genus Nesogale; species Nesogale talazaci. The sequence continues at coordinate 6,314 of PVJH01030711.1, forward strand.
AGCTCTTATCAGCACCAGTGTGTGTACGCCAGTCTAGAAAGGCTCCTTTTCAATGCAGATCCCGACAAGGTTTCAGAAAATGTGTTTGGCAAGAAGTAGAACTGATTTTTTTCTAGTTCTTAGCAGAAAGACAGCAGCTATATAAACCAAAGTGCTAGCTAGTTAATTAGCTTCTTCAAATATCTTACTAACAAGGCAATGCAAGTTAATTGTATTATGTTCAAACAATACAGAAAGATCTAAACATTTTTAAAACATGAAATGTCTCATCAAGGGGCTAATGTTTTGAAATTCTTGATGACAATATTTGTACGTATCCACTTAATAGTAAAATTATTTATTAAAAGGTAAAATGAAATGTCTCTTCCTACCCTCCCAACTATCTCCTAGAGATAGTTACTGTCTGTTTAGTTTCCAGATATTCTTTCACTAAGAATAAGTAAACACATGTTACATAAAAACCTATTGCGAATCAAGCCAGACTCACAGCAAAAGCCTAGAACACAGTAAAACTGCACCTTCGGGTTTCTGAGACCAAATCTTTACTGGAGCAACCAGATTCATCTTTCTCTGTCAGAGCACCAAAGGGTTTGAACTGCCAAACTTGCCGTTAGTAACCCACTGGTTAGGCCATTGCAGCCCATTGTGTAATCCACTGTACCACTTGGGTGGCTTTTCTTTTTTATGGGTTTGTGGCAGTCATGTGCTTATGTTAATTTTATGATTGAAATGTAGGGGTGGAGTCTAGCCTGTTAATCTGGAGATAGCCATTGAGTAGACAATGAGGCCTCTATGTGGGCATGGCTTTCTCCTGAGACTTCTGGGAAATCTCGTAATATTTCCCTTGTGAAGATGAGAAGCTATCTTCCCAGTTGTTGGGAGTTAGTCTCAGAGACGATGAATCATGGACAAGACAAGATGGCAGTGTCTGAGAAGCTGAAGGAGTGGAGGAGAGGACACACGGCTTTGCCCTGATGGAGCCAGACCTCTGAAGCTGGAGCGTCATGCTATTGATGGACCCTGAGCCCTGGAAGCGAGGAGCCATGGGGAGACCCCTGCCAGCACCAGGATTCTGCACCCACTGATCTGTGACTTCGTGAGTCGGAAGGAGACTTTATAGACTGATTTTGGGCATATGGGTTAATATTGGACTTAGGACTTTGAACTGGTCTGGGCTGGGATGCCTTCTCATTCCTTTTGTAAATAAACCCTTTCCTTATATCCATATGTGTGTCTACGAAATTTGTTCCTCTAGTCTACCTGGACTAACACAGGGCTTTAAAAAAATAGAGCGTGAAGTGACATCTCATTGCAGTTCTGATTTGTTGTGCTGGCACTGCTGCACTGTTCATTGCAAGGTTGGTGGTTCAAACCCCTCAACTGCTCAGTGGTAGGAAAAGAAGCTGAATGATTTCTTAAAGATGTATAGTCGGGGCTGAGCCCCGGTGGCGTAGTGGTTGTGCGCGGGACTGCGACCCACTGGGATGGAGGTTCAATTCCAGCAGTGGGGCTGGCCCTCCTACTCCCACCACCAGAGAGCAGTGATGCCAAAAAAAAAAAAAAGATGTATAGTCTGGGAAACTTTATAGAGGGTCCCTTTGAGTTGGAATCTGCTCAATGGCAGTAGCTTTGTTTTTTAGTGGTAAGAGTTGGGGTAGTAATTAGTGAAGGAGTTGTGACTGTGCAGTGCCGAAATACTTGGCTGTTAACCAGATGTCGACATCTCAAGTCCAGCTGCTGCTGCGCTAGCGGGAGATGGGGCACTGTGCTTCTGTAAAGATTGCAGCCTTGGAAATCCTATGGGTCGTCTGGTCTACACTGTTCTTTTGGGGGTTACTTGTGAGTCAGAATCGACTTGGTGGCAGTGGTTCAATGATTCATGGAACCGAGCAATTCTTCATGCGCTTCTTGCCACTTGGATGAAATATCGAGAATAGAGAGAGAAGTTTATTAGTGGTTACCAGTGGTGGGTTTGAGGAAGGGGAAAGAGGGACTCATTGTTTAGGGCACACTGGGCTTCTGTTACGAATTATAGAAAAATTTGGAAAATGGATCGTGGTTGCATATGCATGATGAATGTAATTAATTTCACTGAAGGGCCATGTTAAAAATGTTTCTGTTACAGATTTATTACCACATTTCCCACTCCCAAAGTGCACTATGTGTACTATTTTCCAACTTGCTTTTTTTTTTTTTTTTAGGCATCACTGCCCTCAGGTGGTGGGAGTAGGAGGCCCAGCCCCAACTTGCTTTATTTCACTCATTTATTAATAATTGTTTCACTAATTTGTCATCATCCTGCCTGCCTTATATCTCATTTCTGTAAGGCTGTATAGAATTCCATGATATCAAGACATTATGATTTAACTAGTTTCCTAGTGATGGAAAGTTGCAACATTTCCATATTTTTGCTATTATCAGCAAAAATGCTGGAGTGAGAATCTTCATTTATACAAGTAAAAACAAGATAAATATCTGAAAGTGAAATTATATGGGTTCAAACAGGATACATATTTTAAATTTCAACAGACTCTTGCCTTAATTGCCTTCCAAAAAATATTGCACTTGTTTAAACCCACTAATGCCTTTTCAGGGTAGCCATCCCATCATTGGTCAATGGAGGCTTGCATGTCGCTGTGATGCTGAATAGGTTTCAATCAGGTTTTCTTTTTTTTTGGTAAACTGTATTTCAAGAAATTGATCTTAATAGTGATAAGATAAGGAGAATGGAAATCAAATAACATTAACTTGCTTGATCTAATAAGCACACATAAAATCTTGCATCCAAATATTAAAAAATACTTTCCAAGTAAACATTAAATATTTAAGAAACTCAATACAATAGGTATAAAACAGGTTGCAGACATTTCAAATATTACTGTTACTCAGAAGTTTGACCACTGTTCAATTCAGTCAGAATCCAAAACAAAGATTAGCTTTAAAAAGTAAATCATACACTATACTTGAAAGCAAAAAAGAAAAAATCATGAATAACTCAAAACTCAGTGGCAAAATCAAATTACACATCCAAATTATGGGATGCGATCAGTGATACCTAGATGTAATAATTAAACTGGTATTAAATATGAGTGCTAAATATCCACTCCTGTCACTGAAAATGAAAATTTAAAAATGGATCAAGAGCTTTCAGATCAAGACTTTGCTCTGTTCCTCACCCCAGGTGAGTCCTATGGATCGTGACAGACTGAGCCCATTGTCATGGGGTTGCCAGGAGTTGGGGGCCCACTCGAGGGCAGCTGATGACAAGCGCCTTATGATAGTGTGTCAGAATACCGCACCCCACCCCTTGTCAACGCTGTGTTCTCGCACTTTCCTTTTTTGCCTAGTAGGTAGAAATGGTATCTTCTTGTTGGTTTTTATTTGCTTTTATTTTATTTGAGATTTAACATCTTTTTATTTTTATTCATCATCTGTATCTTTTCTTACCTGTCTTTTTTTTTTCTACTCCCACAAGTCTTATTTATTACCCCAGGTACATTTTAAACACTTTCTGCCGCGTACAAAATGGCCTGCTTGAAGTTCTTTCTTCCCGTCGTGTTTCAGTGTTCAAAATGGTCAGTCTCTTGTGCTTTGTCACGTTTCGAGGCTGTTTTAGCAGCCGGATCGACGTGGACGCTGATGGAGAACTGGACGTGGGTGGGAGGCTCCAAAGTCCAGATCCTGGAGAATTTGAGAGGACAGGCGAGTGGCAGCGGCAGATGCTTTGCTGGCCTGAGCGGCCGACCTCGCTCCAGGCTGCTCTTGTGTACAGTTGGATTTTTACCTGTGTTTTGTATGATCGTAAGTAACATTTTTGTATTTTTCTATTATGTTTGTCTTATTTTAAAAATGTAATTAGTGGGGGCTGAGCCCCGGTGGCGTAGTGGTTGAGTGCAGAACTGCGGCCCACTGGGTTGGAGGTTCAAATCCAGCAGCAGCTCTCCAGGAGCAAGGCTGGGTAGCTCCCACGATCACCAGAGGGCAGTGATGCCCCCCCTAAAAAATGTAATTAGTATGCCAAGGAAAGTGGTCTTTTCTCTGCCATGGGTGTTACAAATATTTCCTTTTTATACTGTCCTTTATATTCTGCTTATGATCGTTTTACTTTATTTTTTATATCTATCTATATTTTTTAATATACTCAAATTTATTAGCCTTTTCCCCAAGGCTTTTTACCTTGCCACTCTGAGATTATAAAAACATACACTATGTTTTTCTGATATGCTAATAACATGTCTATGTTGATATGGGGGTGGGAGATTATAAAAGTTCATGGAAAAATTTCATTATCTTTTAATTTCATTTTTTACCCAAACTTTTTGAAGCTTCCTCATACAAACACGGGTGTGTGTGTGTGTATATATGTGTGTGTGTATGCATATTTAAGGGTTTGTTCCATCTGAAATTCTTTTAGTGTGAAAAATGAGGTAGGGCTTTAGTTTTATTATTTTTCCCCGCATAGCCAGCCAGTTGGCCCATTACCATTTACTAAAATACCCTGCCTTTTCTCCACTGATATAAAAAGCCACTTTTATCATTTGGTTATAGATTCTTATATATACTTGAGAGCTTATTTTAAACTCTCTATTTTGTTCCCACGACCTTTCACTATTTTTGTCCCCACACCATATTGGATGAGGAAATTTCAAATATATGTGGAATCACATTCTTTAGCGTCGCTACTGAAGCCATTGAAAGGGCTAGTACCGTCTCATACTCTTGGTGATTTTTTTCTTTTTTTTTTTGGCATCACGGCTCTCCGGTGGTGGGAGTAGGAGGCCCAGCCTTTGCTCCGTGGAGCTGGAATTGAACCTCCATCCCAGTGGGCCGCAGTCCCGCGCACAACCACTACGCCACCAGGGCTCAGCCTCTCTTGGTGATTTTGATGATGATTCCTCTCCCAGTTCTATGTACTCTCTCACGTTTTGCTCATGTCGGGCCCTCTCCCTGAAATATAGGAATACTTCTTGCTTCCCTTGTCCATGCCATTCAAAACTCTGTTTATGCTTCAAGTCTCCATTGCTTCCTCCTGGACACCTGCACTGCCCCTTGGGTTGTGGTTGTTCGGCGTCTCAGGCTGGTGCTGCCTCTGTCTCTGAGCTGAGCTGTGCTGTCCGGTCCCGGACCAGCCTCACAAACGTTGCTGTGTTTGAACTCACTGTAGCAGCCACTGCGTCGGTCCATGTTGTTGAGTGTTCCTCACGAAGCGTGATGTCTGTGAAGGATTGAAATGGGTCCCCCGCAAAATGTGTGTCAGCTCGAATACACTCTGATTATCAGTATTATGGAATTAGCTTTCATATTGTGATATATTTTTTAAATCATTTTATCAGGAGCGATTACAGATCTAATCACATCTAGAGCATTGTACAAATATGCTTGATGCAATTGATGTGTGGATTGTTCCCAGAGCCCCAATAAAATGATCTTTTAATTAAAAAAATGTACTGTACAATTGCTACCACAGTCAGTTTCAAACACTTTCTTCTTGAACTCCTTGGTATCACTTCTCCTTTACTCCCCTCTCACTTTGTGATCTTATGTAATTTTATGACATCTGTGATGTTAATGAGGTAGGTAGTATGTTAGTGGGGCAGGATGCAGTCCATCAGTAGGTTGTATCTTGAGTCAGCCTCTTTTGAGATATAAAAAGAGTAAACAAGCGAACAAAGGAAAGGACTTCAAGTACCACCAAGAAAGAACCTTTGAACCTGTGCTGAGAAACTTCTAAGCCCAGGGAGAAATTTGATGGCAAGGACCTTATCTCGGTTCCAAGCTTTCCCTTAGAACTGATGCCTTAAATTTGTTGTTTTAACCTCCTAAACTGTCGAGAGAGTGAACTTCTGTTTCTTAAAGTCATTTACGCTGAGCCCCGGTCGCGTAGTGGTTGTGTGTGGGACGGCGGCCCACAGAGTTGATGGTTCAAATCCAGCAGCAGCTCTCTAGGAGCAAGGCTGGGCTTCCTACTCCCACCAGGGCAGTGATGCGGAAAAAAAAAAAGTAAGAAAGTCATTTACTAGGTGTTTCTGACATAACAGCATTAGGTAAGTAAAGCAATGTCCTTCTCCAATCTCATCCATGCATCTAAGAAGCATTCTGGCTGATTTTCATAGTAACTTTTAGCACACTTTCGTCCTTTAACTCTTGTGACACTTTCTTCATATTGTTTTTTAGGTACATGATATCTCTCTCTTATTAGACTGAGAGATCCTTCAAGGCAGAGACTAGGCCTCATCGATTTTTCTTTTCTTTTCTTTTTTTTTTATTTTAGGCATCATTGCCCTCAGGTGGTGGGAGTAGGAGGCCCAGCCTTTGCTCCTGGGAGCTGGAATTGAACCTCCAACCCAGTGGGCCGCAGTCTCGCGCACAACCACTACGCCACCGGGGCTCAGCCCCATCGATTTTTCAATATCCCACATTTCCTGCCACAGTGACACCCCATTCCCACATGGTATAAACATTTACCAGGCTGCTGCCACTGCAATATATGGGGTTGAGGAGATATAAGACTTCAGAAAGCTTAGAACGGTATTGGGGACACCTGGCTTTACTTAGGCACAGTCTTGTTATCAAGTGCTGCTATAACACAAATAAGTTGGAGGACTTTAACGAACAGAAATTTATTCTCAGCTTAGCAAACTAAATCCAAATTCAGGGTACCAACTCTAGGAGAAGACTTTCTCTGTTGCCTCTTAGAAGAAATTCTTGTCTTCTTTCAAAATATGTGGTCCTGACATTCCTTGGAGAGCTGCAAATGTCTCAGATCTCTACTGTTTCTAGGAGCTTCTCAGCACAGGGACCGTTGGTACATTGAGACCCGCCCCCCCACCCCCACCCCCTGGTCTGCTTCATTCGCTCTCCTGTAAGAAAAAGGGTGATGCAGGACTGAGCCCCAGTGGCGTAGTGGTTGTTCGCGGGACTGCGGCCCACTGGGACGGAGATTCAATTCCAGCAGTGGGGCTGGGCCTCCTACTCCCACCACCGGAGAGCAGTGATGCCCAAAAACAAAAAACAAAACAAAGCAAAACAAAAAAGGGTGATGCAGACCACACTGCAGGGAAATTCCCTTTATGTTGGATCAGGGCTGTAACCTGATTAAGAGTGTTGCGTCCCACCCTATTGCCCTGACAGCGCATTAGGGCTAGTCACCTTACATCACATCATGGGGATGGGCAATCATGCTATCACTGCCAAGCCTCCGGGAATCATGACCCGGCCAAGTGCACAGAAGTTAGAGAAGCAGGTTCAGGTCTGTCAGATCTGGGATCGGATCGAAAGGGGTCTGAGGACCAGACTTTTTAATAACATGATTGTAGAGTACATGGAATATATTCTACCTTAGCTTGTTCAACTCTGACCGGATTACTGCTTTTTCCAAGGGCCAGGAGCCTGGAAGCACGGCGGGATACATGTGGGAGTGCTAGCTGAAAGGTTAGATGAGGCATCTTTCTACCACGTTGCTCGCCCTCGAGAGCAGGTCGACGCTGGCCTGTGTGGTTGCTGTAAGTTGCATTGACTCAGTGGCAAACCAAACTTTGGTTTTCTCTGTCTGTTGAGAATTACCCCCTGGTTGACATGTCCCTTCCTTGTATACTTCTCTTATTTGTATGACTAGCTGACTCAAGAAAGAAGCTGTGCCAGACTGTTAGAGACTTAGGTAACTATGAATTTTTTCCTTCCTCTTGAACCGTTCTATAGTAAATTCTATTCAGAATTTTCCTAAGAAGATGTTCCTATTTCTTGTTTTACCCACTTGCTTACCCTTCTGTCTCATACTCCCAATGGTTTCTGATCTAGTGGAACAAGATTGATATTACTTATGTCATATAAACAACTTTGGCTTTCTTTCAAGAGAAATAATTCCCCCATCTACTAACATATATGCTCAGGAAAACTTTGGAAAAAATTATAAGCATCAAATAAATATTAGTTCACTTTATTACTAACAAATTATATTCTTTTTTGTTTTGGTACCAGGAAAAGGCACTACTTTCTAGAGTTCTCTTGTAAAAATGTTATAATTCATTATAACATTTATAAATTCATAAAAAATAGGTAATACATGATATGACAGAAAACCAGTACAAAGTTTATATAGTAAACATCGAGTCTCTTGTGGTACTCACCACTTACTTTCCTTATGCCGAGTCAGCCACTGATAAAAATTTTTTTGCATATCATAGAATTCTGTATAAACATAAATATAGAATTGTATGTTATCTTTTAAAATCATAAGCAAGATTGCAACTGCCCTCAAGTTGGTTTTGACTCACAGCAATCCTATTGGAGTTTTACCAGGGCTGTAAATCTTTAGGGAGCAAGTGCCTCATCTATTTTCCAGAGAGTGGCTGAAAACCAACGTTGTGATTCGCAGTCCAGCACTTACCTAAGAGCCTGTGTGCATATTATTCTGCACTTGGCTTTGTTTTCTCCTCTTACTACAGTTATCTTGAAGATCTTCTCATATCCATAAGCAGGTATGCATTGTTTCATACTCATGACAACTTCTGTGAAAGAGTATGTAATGTGATTTGAAATTGTGTGACCACCATAGTATATAATAGATCTGCTTGTATATATTTAATACACACATAGCAGAGCAACTTCATGCAAGCTGCTCTGGCTCTCCATTAGCACCTGCCTATCTCTGGGTTCATATTGCTTTCTGATCCTCACAGAATTGAAAGCTTTGATGAGCAGAGCAGAGCAGCCTCAGCGCAGTGTCTCCGCCCAGACACTGACCTGCAGGATGGCTGTGCAGGACATAGGCTATGAAAGCTTAGACAGTCGTGACCCTGCACACTGAAAGCCATGCTTTGCCTTGGAGGTTGTGGCACCACAAACTGACTGCCAGCTCTGTTTACTGGTGCCCTTCCAAGCAAACCCTTCCATAGGGATGGGCATATATGTGATTGTCCTTGCCACAAAGGATATTATACAATGCAAGCTTTTTTTTTGGGGGGGGGGGCATCACTGCTCTCCGGTGGTGGGAGTAGGAGGTCCAGCCCCACTGCTGGAATTGAGCCTCCGTCCCAGTGGGCCGCAGTCCCGCGCACAACCACTACGCCACCGGGGCTCAGCCCCAATGCAAGCTTTTATGTAGCAATCACACTCTTTTTTTATGGCTGTGTAGTTAGCCCTTCATATGAGTACATTGTAATTTATTTGTAATTATGAACTCTTGAGCTACTTTATTGCCCACCAATATATTTGCAATGTACAGTATAGAGTACTTAAAAAAAAAAGGTATGTGGGAGGGCTGAGCCCCGGTGGCGTAGTGGTTGTGTGCGGGACTGCGGCCCACTGGGACGGAGGTTCAATTCCAGCAGTGGGGCTGGACCTCCTACTCCCACCACCAGAGAGCAGTGATGCCCCCCCCAAAAAACAAACAAACAAACAAACAAAAGATATGTGGGGCCAAAGGCTGTGTTGCTGACAAAAACACTGTAATATGTGTGTTACTTGTATAAAAATGAAGTAGTCCCAATTCAAGAACAGTTCTGATAACATGGCCCTGCTCAGTATTCAACTTCATGAAATGATCATGAAAAGAAGGGTGCTGCAGCAAAGTGTGGTGAAGAAAGCAGATGGTGCCCGGCTGTCAATGAGAATAATGTCTGGGGTCTTAAAAGCTTGTATTCAAACAAGCAGCCTTCTAAGCGAGAAGTCACCTAAGTCCACATGGAAGAAGCACGCCAGCTTGAGATCCAAAGAGGACAATAACAAAATTCAAATATGGCAAGGAGAAAAGTATCAGAGCTGAAATTACAAACACCCAATTTATAGAAGGCTATGGAGGACAGTTGGAGGTGGGGGTGGCAAAACCCATCTACAAAGTATCTAGTCAGATGAAGCCACTGGCAGATACCCTCTAGTCATAGACCAGGGTCTGCAACAGCTTTACTGTTAGATAGGGATCATTGTAATTGTGATAAAACTGGACCGAACTCGATACTTAATTAGTTGGCCTCCCTGTTGACCCAACCTGAAATTCCTCGAGGTGCAAGTTTTTCTTGCTAGTTCCATGGCAAAAATTTCTTCCCTGACCTTTTAAATATTCACAGTGGTCTTTTCTTTCCTATTCACTATTTGTATTTTTATCTTTGTATCATTATTTTTTCCTTGCCATTTTATTTTTTTATTGTTTCTGTTGGGTTTTTCAGTTTGTGAAGCACAGAAAGAGTAGAGACAGAGATAAGAACTGATTGCAAGGGTTTACAGGGGAGGTAAAGGTGGGCTTGGGAGACAGGGAGGGTGATGGGGTGGGGAGCAAACAATGTATGTGGGGCTGTTGAGGGAACACTAAGCCTGCTGGTGGTTACACAATTCATTTTAAAAGCAATTTAAACATGGGGAAAAAAAGAAAGTGTTCTAAAATTGATTGTGGAAATGCTTGTACAACTCTTCTTGATATTATTGAACTATTGAATTGTGTGATATGTGGATTAAGTGCCACTAAATCTGTTAAAAAAAATGAAGTATAAAAACAATGAAGTATATATGTCTGTATTTGTGATGAGTTCCTTAAAGTAACCTTACCCTCCCCTATGACTGTCCCTTCCTTTTAATTGTATTGTGCGCACCATATATAAAATAATGTAATTATTGACATAACTGGGCTTAAGTCTATCATCTTATGACCCCTTTTCTATTTGTCACATATATTTTACATTCTTTTTCCCTTTTTCTATCTTTTTGATTGAATTAAGTGATTGTATTTTATTTTCATTCTCTTATTAGCTCTAACTCCTTGGTTCCCCCACAAGTTTCTTTAGGATTTATTGTGTATACTTTTTTTTTTTTTTGCATCACTGCCCTCTGGTGGTCGTGGGAGCTACCCAGAGCTGCTCCTGAGAGCCGCTGCTGGATTTGAACCGCCAAGCCCACAGGCCGCAAGTTATCATATCTGCACTTCTTGCCTAAAACAATATATTATAAAATAATTGCTTCTCCCTTCCTGACTTTTATACTCTTGGGTCATAAATTTTACTTCTATGTTATAAACCTCATTATACATTGTTGTTTTGTTTGAACAGTCAATTATCCTTTAAAAAATTGAAATACTAAGGAAACATATAAATATATATGTATATATTTTTTCATGTAGCTACAAGTTCTGGTACTCTTCATTCCTTTTTTTTTTTTTTTTTGGGCATCACTGCCTCTGGTGGTCATGGGCGCTACCCAGTGCCGCTCCTGAGAGCCGCTGCTGGATTTGAACGGCCAAGCCCGCAGGCCGCAGTCCTGCACTCAACCACTTACACCACCGGGGCTCAGCCCTCTTCATTCCTTTTTGTAGATCCATATTTCCACTTGATATCATTTTCCTTTGGTTAGTATACTCTTTAACTTTATCCAGCTCTCAAGTTTTAAAAACTACAAAGATGAATTTTTTAAAATAGATCATCTTATTGGAGGCGCATACAGCTCTTATAACCATACATGCATCCCTTGTGTCAAGCACACTTGAACATTTGTTGCCAACATCACTTTCAAAACATTTTCTTTCTACTTCAGCTCCTCTTTGTTCCCTTCCTTCCCCACCCTCCCACTTGTGTGAACCCTTGATAAGTTATAAATTACTTTCCTATCTTACATGGTCTGCTAACTCCCGTCTTCCACATTTCTGTTGTTTGTCCCTCTGGGTGGGTGGGAAGGGTTATATACATCGATCATTGCTTTTCCTTCATTCACTTCCTTGTCCCCCCACTTTCCTCCAACCCTCCGCCCTCATGGTATCGCTACTCCCATTACTGTTCCTGAGGGGGTTATTTGTTTATTTTTTAAAAATGATTTTAAAAAATGCTTTGAATGTGCCTAAGGTTGGGAGAAAGGTGAAGTCAGGAGCTGAATAGAAAATTCAAGAAGACAAAGGCAACTAATATGAGGAAATGTGCAAGGACCCAGGGTTAGAACACCGCAAGGGAAGAACATGTTCAGCATCTCTGAAACTGAAAAACTCAGGAAAAGAAATCCAAGTCTAAGATTACGATTTTGAAAGATTCTGTATGAAAATACTGAATGATTCAGGGAGCATCAAGGGAAGATGAAAGGAATAAACTTTAGAGTCAGTATACCAAGAAGAACTAGTCGACAGTCCACCATTTCAAGAGGCAGCGCATAAGCAAGAACCAATGGTGCTGAAGGAAGTTCAAAGTGCACTGACTGCATTAGCTAAAAAAACGAGCCTCCAGGAAGTGATGAAATAGAAATGCTTCAGAAAGCTGAAGAAGCACTCATCTATGCCAGGAAATTTGGAAGATGGCTACCTGGCCATCTTACTGGAAGACATCTTTATTTATGACCTTTCCAAAGAAAGGTGACCCAGCAAAATGCTCGCACTATGAGGAATATCATTGATATTGCACACAAGTAAAATTTTGCTTAAGGTCATCCAGCAATGGTTGCAGCAATACATCTTCAGGGTTCAGGCCAGATTCAGAAGAAGACATGGAGCAAAGGATATCATTGCTGATGTCAGATGGATCTTGGCTCAATCAGAAAATGCCAGAAAAATGCTTGCATGTGTTTTATTGACTACACAGAGTCATTCCACTGTGTGGGCCTTAATAACTGTGGATGACCTTGAGAAGAATGGGAGTCCCAGAACACTTCATTGTGCTCATCCAGGACTTGAACATGAATCAAGATGCAATTGTACAAACAGAACAAGGAAATGCTCCAGGGTTTAAAAGCAGGAAAGATGTGTGTCAGGGCTGTATCCTCACTCTATACTTGTCTATCCACATGTTGAGAAAATTATCAGAGAAACTGGATTACACAAGGAGAACGCAGCATCAGGATTGGAGGAAGGCATCTGTGAGATGCAGATGACACAACCTTGCTTGCTGAAATTGAGATGAATTGAAACATTTGCTGATGAAGATAAAGGAGTGTAGCCTTCACTGTGGATTACAACTCAGTGCAGGGAAGACCAGCATCTTCACAACTGGACCGATGACAAATGGAGAAAGAGTTGACGTGGTCCAAGACTTTGTCTTACGTGGACCCACAATCAGTGCTCATGGGAGCAGCAGGCAAGAGACGAACATAGAATAAAAGAGAGAGATCAAAAGACGTCCTGCGACAGGTACATCTACTGCACATAATGGAGCATGTTGGAGAGCCATGATGTTACTTGGAGGACGGAGGTGTCCCTCTACCTCACCACCATCATGCATGGGGAAGTTGGACATCGACTAAGGAAGACATAGAAAAGCAAGTGCCTTTGAACTGTGCTGCTAGAAAAGAATACTGAAAGTCCAACAGACGGCAAAAAGAACAGACTGAGCAGTCGACGAAGTAGGACCGGACAGCGCCTGAGTGGCAAGGATTGCGAGACTTCATCTTACATGCCTACACTTGACGTGTTGTCAGGAGAGACCAGTCCCTGGATCATCTTGTTAATACTATCTGACATTAACTTAATGTTTTGTTTATTTTGGGGGAGCTGGGCCCAGGTTGTGTCTTAGGCTAGGTACTGTAGAGAAACAAAGCCAATGAAAGATAATTTAAAATATGAACGTAAGTAAAAGAAAGCATTTTTACAAAAATATAGCACCCAAAAAACAAAACACAAAACATAGCAATCTTTACTAAAATCAAAATGTGAAGCTATCTTTTCTTGGCATGCCCTCCATCTAGGCCTATACACTCCTAAAGATGGTATTTCCAGCCCTCTAAAGTACCCTTGAGTGAGCTCTGGTGACACAGTGGTTGTGTGTGGGACTGTGACCCACAGGGTTGATGGTTTAAAACCAGCGGCAGCTATCCAGGAGCAAGGCTGGGTTTCCTACTCCCACCAGGGCAGTGATGCGGGGATGGGGAAATAAATAAAATAAAGTACCCCTGCTGAGCCCCAGTGGCGTAAGTGGTTGAGTGCGGGACTGTGGCCCGCGGGCTTGGCGGTTCAAATCCAGCGGCAGCTCTCAGGAGCAGCATTGGGTAGCGCCCCCCGACCACCAGAGGCAGTGATGTCCAAAAAAATAAATAAATAAAGTACCCCTGAAGAAGTCTGTGCTCTTTGATATGCACAAAGTCAAAACAGCAGTCTTGGCATACTTGAGGGACTCACATCATAGTCCTTGAGTTTTCAAAACAAAAAGAAGCTTGAAGAGGCAAGATCAGGACTAGAAGTCTAGGGGTAATATTTCCTGTTGAAATTCTCATAGGACAGCCCTTACTACCCTTGAAGAATGGACAGGTGCGTTGTTGTGCTAGGGGGGAAATTATTGGCACAGCTCTTCTGGCTTTTTTCTCATCATACATTTTTAAATTTTCTTCTTCCTAATACACCCCTACGATCATCCCGTGACTTTCAAAAAATATCTGTCAAGATTGCCCCCATGGGAGTCTCAAGAACAGTCTCCATAAACTTTCTAAGCTAACATGTCTGCTTGAATTTCACTGACTCAGTAGATGCCCTGGGAAGCTACTGTTTTGGTTGGACCTTATTTTGGGAAGCACCCTTCCCAGGCTGTGACAAGTATATTCCTGAGAGAACTTAGCAGTAGCCGTCTCCTGATCTGACCTCAGAAACATGTTTAAACAGCTTTGCTGAGAGTAAACTGATGCATGCATCGTCTGCAATGTTAGTAGCAATTGCAATTGATAAATTCACAGGTCTTGAGGTAGAGCTTGGCAAGTCCCAAATCCACGAGACAGGCAGCATGTCAGGCCACAGTCTGCTGGATCTTATCTGCAGAACTGGAAGTCACAGGATGCCAAGAAGGATGTATGATTCACAGAAGGCACTTTGAGTTTCATCGGAGCATCTATATAGATTGTAAGGAGACTCTCCACCCCACAGATTGGTTGCTCACATCAGATCACAAAATGGAAGACCAATACAGAATGTCTACCAAACCACTGAGAACCTTGACCTCTCCAACCATCACAGAGCATCAACCATCACAGACACTAACCTTCAGTGAAAAGACAGAGGAGCAAAAAAAAAAAAAAAAATTAAAGAAAAAAGAAAAGGCAGAGGAGCTTGAACTATTTATAGACTCCTTCCCCCAAGTGAACACAATAAAAAGCCTGAAATCAAATGGTGACCAGCTGTGCCCATGCGCCCCGAGCCTGTATTTAGAAACTGTGAGAGGCAGAATGCCTAGGGAGCTGACTCTGGGACAGGCGCAAACGGACCGGACCGGGTTTGTAAGACCATCTTCTGGTGTTCTGTTAACCCTTTACGTCTGACCCTCAGGAGTGGGAGAGGGAAACAAACATGTGGTCAGGCTTAGTTTTCAAAAGTGGGAGGGGCTGAGCCCCGGTGGCATAGTGGTTGTGCGCGGGACTGCGGTCCACTGGGATGGAGGTTCAAAGGCTGGGCCTCCTACTCCCACCACCTGAAGGCAGTGATGCCTTAAAAAAAAAAATTTAAAAAAAAGTGGGAGGGTATTTGTCAGTTTTTTCATTGCTCAACTTTTGTCTCCATAATTAGAGAATTGGTCATGCCACAAATGCTTTCTGGGTTTATGTGTTGTGTTGATGTAGAAGGAAGAATTAATTGCAAACTTTCTTTTTTTTTTTTAATTGCAAATTTTCATGCAGTTGGTAGAGATGGTTTTGCTAAGATGAGAACTGACAGGAATGGAAACCCTTAATTGCTTTTTCTTCTTTAATATTTTCCCCTATTAAACTAACCTCATCTCATTTGTGGTGCTGTTGTGGTGATGTTTCTGGATACTGCTTTTCCTTTTCTCCCACATTAGAGAGTTTAAGAAAATAGAAGCAACTTCCTCTGCCCATAAACATCTGGAAACATTCCATGGGGCTTTAGAAATTGAATTTCAATGTTTAGAAAAGTTACACTAATTTTGGAAAATGTTCTCATGCTTCACTTCCTTCATAGAAAGAAAAGAAATTAACACTTTGAGAGCCTACCAAGTTGAAGATACTGAATTGAGTACTTGATTTATACAAGAGAACTTTAATGTTCATGGAAAATTCTATTATTGTTTCATTCCATTTTCCCACAAGCTTTTGGAAGCCCCCTCACGTTATCTCTTCCACTCCTTATCCCCAAACAAAAAGCAGACTCACTGCTACCACGTAGATTCTGACTCATAAATTTTTATGTTGTCTTATGTGTGCCTGCTTCTGATATTTACTCTGTGATATGCATTAGCCAATCAGGAAATATTGACTATAAACCTCCTTTGACTATCAGGATCTACCAAGGGCTCAATGAAGAGTAAATGTCTAGAAAAGAATGATGGAATATATGTATGAATATGTTGGATACAATTGATGTATGGATTGCAGCAAGGGTTGTAAGAGCCCCCAATAAAATAATTCAAAAAAAAGAGAAGAATCTAAGAGTCATGAATAAGGACCATGTGTTCTCAAGCCTCCTTACTGACTCCTCATAGAGAGAAGGAGAATTACCATCTATTTTTATTTTACAATTGTAGTTTGGATGAATGTTTACAGAGGAAATTAGTTTCCAATCCACAATATTGTGTTTCATGCTGTTGGCTGCCCTCAATGTAACAGTACTCTTCCCTCTTGGGTACCCCCTTTCCATTGTCACTCCTTGGGCCCCCTGCTGCATTTTAAGCTTTGTTTTGGGGCAAATGATGCCCTCAGGGTAAATGCTTTCTTCTCAGATGCTTGATTGTACTGAGGGACATATTCACTGAGTACCTGAAATGGTGTTGACTAAAGTTGGTCCCAGGGGTAGGCGCACTTCCAGTTTTGAAGGGTGAAATGAGGTCCACAGTTTTGTGTGTTCCCTCAGTTGCTATCAGACCAGTATGGCTGGTCTTTTGTTATTGTTGTTTTTATTTTGATTTATTTTAAATATACTTTTAGTGAGCGAAGGGAGACATTGGACAGCGTACAATATATCAGAATAATAATTATAAATTATCAAGGGCTCATGAGGGATGGGGAGAGGAGAGGGAGTGGAAAAAGGAGGAGCTAATACCAAGGGCTTAAGTAGAAAGAAAATATTTTGAGAAGGATGGTAGCAACAATTGTACAAATGTGCTTTGCATACAATGAATGTGGTAAGATTTGCATGAGCTCCCAATAAAACGACTTAAAATATTAAAGGAAAACTTTTATTAGGGGCTCTTACATCTCTTGTCACAAACCATACATTCCTCCAATATGTCAAACACATTTGCACAAATGCCACCATCATCATTTTCAGTGCATTCTCTTCCCACTTGAGCCCCTGATATGAGCTGCCCATTTAACTGGTCTTTTTTCAAAAGTAATTTTATTGGGGATTCATACAACTCTTATCACAATCCATACATCCATCCATTGTGTCAAGCACATTTGTACATTTGTTGCCATCATCCTTCTCAAAACATTTTCATTTTACTTGAACCCAGGATGGTCTTTTTTTTTGGGGGGGGGGCATCACTGCTCTCCGGCGGTGGGAGTAGGAGGCCCAGCCCCACTGCTGGAATTGAACCTCCATCCCAGTGGGCCGCAGTCCTGCGCACAACTACTACGCCACCGAGGCTCAACCCCCCAGGCTGGTCTTTTAAAAATTTTTTTTTCAGGCTGGTCTTTTTATCACTTAAATTCTACTTTTAATTTTCTTCCTTTCTGTCCAGGCTAATCACCTACTTTTAGTTGTGTATCTGAAAACAAGTGCTTATTTACAGGTGAAATCAGGGTGCTTTGCTCTGATTCCCCGAAATAACTCTTCCTGACTCAAGCTGCTGAGGCGTAAGAAACACACGTATACTACATGCTAGATGGATTCCTTGGACTTATTCTAGCTCAGCGCTTGTGAAGTCACTTTGAAAATGGCCTACTTTCTATCCAGCCCTTGGTGACCCAAGCTGTGTGGTATAGACAACTGGGACTCTTATCTATGTCCCTTTGAGGTACACATATCCTTCATAGACCACACTGGAAGAATCTGATTTGCAAACCACAGTATTCAAACTGGGCTTTCCCTTAAACTCACCTGGAGCAGACTTAAGGAACTGACCTACGCCCTTGAACTTAAATACCCTAGTGTGAGAAGACTCCCATGCCAGCTCTCCCAAAGCAGTTGAATTGGTGGTCTGGACTTTGGTTCGCATCTCTTGCTTTGAGGGTGCCCAATGAAAGTGGCCTTGGACTCCCAGATTTACCCTTTTTTTGGGGGGTTGGGGGTGGGGGCATCACTGCTCTCCAGTGGTGGAAGTAGGAGGCCCAGTCCCACTGCTGGAATTGAACCTCCATCCCAGTGGGCCGCAGTCTCGCGCACAACCACTACGCCACCAGGGCTCAGCCCCCAGATTTACCATTTTTTATGCTCTCTTTGCTTTTTTATGATATGTTAGTTTGGCAGCATGGTTCTGCCTTGTGCCTGAGTATTACTGAAAGTTTTGTC
>PVJH01030712.1:0-24511 GCA_004026705.1 Nesogale talazaci
ACACACACACACACACACACACACAAGACTTATACAAGAAAAACTACAAAACAGTCTTTGAAGAAAATAAATTGACATAAATGGGAAAAATAATAATCTATAACTTATTAAAAGTTCATGAGGGAAGGTTGGGGAGGGTGGCTGGGGGGAAATGAAGAGCTGATACCAAGGGCTCTAGTAGGAAAAAATACTTAGAAAATGACTATTACAACATATATACAAATATGCTGGACACATGGATGAATGTATGGCTTGTGATAAGAGATGTAAGAGCCCCCAATAAAGGTATTTAATTAAAAAAACAGAAAGAAAAAAATCCATTCTGCTACTCTTTGTCTCTCAACTGGTATACTCAAACTGTGTACATTTAGATGGTTAGCAACAGTTATGGATTTACTGCTGTCTCTTTATTATGCTTGTGTGTGTGATGTGGATTTTTTTTGCTCCGGTTAATTTTCTATGCTGAATTCAGTTTGCTTATGGATTGCCCCTTTTATTTCCTTCATTTGTACTGGCTGTTTCTGAGTCTTTTATTTTCTTCTTTATTTTTTTGTGAGTAGCTTATTCATCTTCTTTGTGGCTTCTGTATGATGTACCTATACTTCTTAAGTTTAAAAATGCCTGTTCTTTATTGACATTTCCTGAACTTGTTCTCATTCATGGAAGTTCTATTACTTCACAATGAATTCTCCCATTTTGTTTTGAAGTTGTCGTACATTGCAAATTGACAGCTCTGCTCCCCTATTTTTACTTTTTCAGTTTAAGTTTATTTTTGAGAGTTCTTTATGTCAGTTGTCACTTGGATGATGCTGTTATTTTAAGCTCAGATTGCCTGCTTGTGGTGGTCCTCCGAAGGCCTCCCTTTAGCACGCAGCACTGGTCTAGTGTCCATAAATTGCCTTAAATTCTGTTTATCTAGAAATGGCCTAATTTTGTTCTTGTATTTGGGAGACAATTTTCATAGATATATGATTCCTAACTTGCAAGTCTTACCTTGCAGGGAGTTATGTGCATCATCCCATGCATTGCCTCTTTGCCGACATGATTTTTGCCAAGAAATCAGAACTTGGGTCTTATTCGTATTCCTTTGCAGGTGATTTTTTTTTTCCCTCATGGATTATTCTCGTTTTTGTTCTTTGTCTTTGGTTTTGAAAACTTTCCCTGTAACATGCCTTGGTGACTTTCTCCTGGGGTCTATCTTGTTTGGAGTTTGTTGAGCTACTTGGATGAAAATCTCATCTTTCATATTAGGGAAGTTTTCCGCCAGCAAATCTTCAAAGATTCACTCTGTGATTTCATTTGTTGTCTCGTGTTCTGGAGTTCCAATCAGACAGAGATCATTCCTTGTGAGAGTGTCCTACACACATGCTCTATTTTGATGATTCTTCCAGTAAGTACGACTTCTGTGTCCTCAGAGATATCTATTCCTGATATTTTTTATTAATCTTCTTGTGGCAGCCATGTACTTGATGTCAATTTCATGATTAGGAGTGTAGGGTTGGAGTCTAGCCTGTCACTCTGGAGATAGCCAACGAGGCCTCTGTGTGGGCATGACTTTCTCTGAGAATTCTGGGAAATCTTGCTGTATTTCCCATTTTGGAGTAGAGAGACTTGACTGAGTCTCTGAGAGACAAACTACTGACAAGATGAGATGACAGCATGCTGATCGATCCTGATTCCTGGAGAATGGAGGAGCCAGAGGAGAGGCCACATGGGCTTTCCCTGATGGAGCCAAACTTTGGGGGCTGGAGAATCCACATGGAGACCCCTACCAGCGCTGAAATGTTTGGGAGGCCACAGGGAGACCCCTGCCAGCGCTGAGATGTTTGAGAGGCCACAGGGAGACCCCTGCCAGCGCTGAGATGTTTGGGAGGCCACAGGGAGACCCCTGCCAGCGCTGAGATGCTTCTACTGCTTTTACTGCCACCGGACACACAAGACTCTGCACCCACTGGTCTGTGATTGTCCTGGTGTTATTGCACGTGCTTTGTAAGTTGGAAGGAGACATTATAGACTGGTATCGGACATATGGGTTAATATCAAATTTTTGACCTTGGACTGGACTGGGTTGGGATGCTTTCTCAATGTTCCATTCCTCTTGGGTTTGTTTTTCTTTGGGGGGGGGCATCACTGCTCTCAGGTGGTGGGAGTAGGAGGCCCAGCTTTTGCTCCGTGGAGCTGGAATCGAACCTCCATGCCAGTGAGCCGCAGTCCCGCGCACAAACACTATGCCACCGGGCTCAGCCCATTCCATTCCTCTTGTACACAAACCTTTCCCTTATATCCATATGCGTGTCTATGAATTTGTTTCTCTAGTCTACCTGGACAAACACACTTCTATTATTAATGTCTGGTTGCTCTTTCTTCTGGTGTCTGTCTATTTTTTTAGCCATTTGTTGTGTTTTCTGTGTTTTCCTTGATCACTTTGAGGATTCTATATACGAATTTTCAAAATCCCTTACTGACTAGTTCCATTACCATATCTTCAGGAGGAAGACACTTTTTTTCTTTTCTTTTTCTTTCTTTTTTTTTTTGGGGGGGGGGCATCATTGCTCTCCGGTGGTGGGAGTAGGAGGCCCAGCCTTTGCTCCATGGAGCTGGAATCGAACCTCCATCCCAGTGAGCCGCAGTCCCACGCACAACCACTACGCCACCGGGGCTCAGCCCTTTGCTTTTGTTTTTCAATAAAAACTATTTATTGCTTAGATGAGCATTGCTCCTTAATTGAACAACTAACAAGTACATATATAATAGAGAAAACATATATGTTTTTAATCGTTTTACTAGCATATAACTCACATGCCACATAATTAAATAGTGCAATCATATTAAGAAGTTATACCTTCATTACCACAATCGATGTAGAACATTTTCTTCTTTCTTGTCCTCATTGTTATGAGCTCCCCATTTACTTCTATCCCTACCCTACACTCCTCCCCCCCCCCCCCACCATACCCTCGAGAAGCCATTCATCCAGTCACTGTCTCTCGATTTACCTATCCTGGATTTCATACACAGAAACACTGAGACACAAGCTAACAACAATAAGGTAAAACAGAGGCTCACCTCAGGAGAAAGGAGAGTAGAACAGATGGAGAACTAGAACAAACTCAAGGAGTCAAAGGAGGGGAGGTGGCGGGGTGCTAGCTGCTAACCAAACCGCTGCTGCAACAACCCACTTTCACATCCCCGACCTGCGACCAGAGGGGATTTACCAGATGCTCAATCCACGTGTGTGTGTCCCCTTTATTTTTTCTTTTTAACTGAAACCATTTTAAAATGAATCCACAGGGAGACCGACTGAGAAGGTGTGGCGTCGACTTGACAACGCGCTCTGTCTGGTGACAAGGCTATTCACAGTCCTCCACTAGGGTCGGAGGGGATTCCGTGGGGGCTTGGCAACTTGAGAATTGCCCTGGCTGAGTCGCTGGGAGCTTCGAGTCCTCCTCCCCTCCCTTACCTGAACCCAAACCATCTTTCTAACTCAGGGCAACGTTACAGGACAAAGCAGGACTTTCCTTTTGAATCTTCAGGACTGTAGATTTCCACAGGAGCAGAAAGCCTCCTCTTTCACCAGTGGAGTGGCTTCTGCTTTCAAACAGCGGACCCTGTGGTCCACAGCCCAGACACAGCCCACTCCTCCCCCAGGGCTCCGCCTACTTCCTGCAGACACTGAAAAGCAAAACCACTCATCTGGAGGGCCTCCTTAGGTTGGGAGTACCCCTCTCTGCAGGACCAGAGCTTGGAGTGAGGGCACTAAGGGGCGCAGGTAGTCTGGTGAAAGAGGCAGTACAGTGATTGAAGACAGCCCCACCCCCAGGAGCCGCTGTTCAAATGCCAGAGCAAAAAGGGGCATGGGATGAAGCCACTCAGATAGATGCTGTGGCCTGGGCACCAGCGGGACAGAGGAGAACTCTAGCTTTTCCCTCTCTCCACTCATGCCAGGGTTCTCGGGAGGAGGCTGATTTTGTACCCTCCTGCACCCCACACTCACTGGCACAGAACTTCCCAGCTTGTGCCAGGCCTGGCCTGAGCCCTGGGAGAGTGCAGACATGAGGGTCTGCCTTGACTGCTATCCCAGCTGAAACACTCCTTTGTGGCACATGGGCACTCCTGCAGGTCCCACCTCTCTGGCCTTGCTCCAGACGCTCAGTCCTGCGGCTGTGGGTCACCTCACCCCTTCCTGGGGCCCTGGGAATCTTTTCGATCCTTCTCTCTGCTCAGCCCACCACCCCACCACCAGGGCCTTGCTCCCATGAAATGAGCTTGCTTCCCCTGGCCATTGACACATGAAAGCACCTGTGGAAACCCCTCAACTTCCTGCCCACCTGACATGGGCCGGCACTCATAGGGTCTCAGAAGCTGAGCATGCTCCGTGATCAGAACCAGTTCTTCCCCACGCTCCGCCCCCGATGTCCGCACTCTCCAGTGACAGGATCTCTCCACTCAGCCTCCACTTCTCTGCAGCAGTAGTAGTTAACATTCTATCTATCTATCTATCTATCTATCTATCTATCTATCTATCTATCTATCTATCTATATCAGCAAACAAAAACAATGAGCCAGCAAAAAATCATAATGACTCTCGATTGAAAAATAATATGACCTTCCCTTAATCAATCACGTACTGCTCCTTCTCCTCCTTTTTTATTTTTTTCCCCATATTTAAACTTTGTCAGAGAGCTGTGAGACCCACTGATTCCAGTTCTCGTCCTCCTACTTGCCCTTGGCCCCAGGTGCCACCTTCTTCTTCCACATTTCTAAATAAAGACTGAAGGTGGTCACTTCTTCCTTGACTAAAGACTGTAACAATAGCACCGTGAGCCACCACATCCTTCAAACTCATCCCTATTTTTCCAACAGTCTACCCTTCTGATTTCACCTCCAGGCTTCTATGAACTATTCTTTTTTTCCATAAATTTTTTAAAAGTGCTATTGGCATACAAGAAGGCCCCCCCCCCAAAAAAATAGAAGAAAATCACTGCTGGTCAGAGCTTTCATTGTCCTCATTTTTCTCTCTAGGTGAGCATCGAACAACTCAAAACTCGCTGACTTAGTGCAACCAGTGGTGTCACCTTGGAAGGTTCTCTTTGGTCACAGTAAATCTATTTGAAAAAGCAGCTGTGCTCAAACCTCACGTTTGTGATGGCCAATTTAAGAGAATTGTTAATTTTTAAATTTGTTTCCTGCTCAGGAAAAAGGTATCAGAAACTGTTGTGATACTGAACACGGCTTACAAGGGCAACACTATGGGAAGAACTCAAGTGTACAACGAGTGCTTTTCTCATTTTCAAAAAAGGTGAAATGTCAGTTGATGATAAATCTCATTCTGGACATCCATCAACTTCCCAAAAGGACATGTCCACAAAATTCATGCACTTGTGCTCAAAGAACCAACAACAGGCCATTGAAGAGATAGGCCAGTGATCTGGACTCTCTTGGGACTGGGTTCAGCGAATTTTGACAGAAGATTTGGGAATGAGAGGGTTGCTGTGAAATCTGTGCCTCGGGTTCTGACTGACCAGGAAAACGGGTTTCGAGTGGAAACATATCGTGCTTTGAAAGAACAGCTCCAAAGCGACACACTTTTTTTTCCCCCAAGGTCATTATTGGTGATGAGAATAAGAAGTGATGAGACATGGTGTTATTCTTTTTTTTTTTTTAATTTTATTGGGGTCTCTTATTGGTATTATAGCATTCCATACATCATCTGTATCAAGCACATTTGCACACATGTTGCCACATTCATTTCCAAACGTTTTCACTTGAGCCCTTGGTATAATCTCCTCTTTCTCCTTCCCCCTCCCTTTTTTTTTAAAATGAATCATTTTACTGGGAGCTCATACACCTCCCCTCACGATCCCTACATACATCAATTGTATGCAGGCCTCATTTGCACACTTGCTGCCATTATCACTCTCAAAACATCCTCCCTCCACCCAGACCCCCAGTACCAGCTGCCCATATTTCCCTTCCCCCATGAACCCTTAATAATTTACAAATTGTTATTGCTTTTTCATATCATATACTGTCCAATGTGTCCCTTCACTCATTTCCCTGTTGTCTGTGCCCCAGAGAGGAGGTTATATGTAGATCCCTGAAATTGGTTCCCCCTTTCTACTCCACCATCCCTCCACCCTCCCAGGATCACCACTCCCATCACTCATCCTGAGGGAATATCTATCCTAAATTCCCCATGTTTCCGACTCCAGTGTTACATTCCCTGTTCTAGCCGGACTTGTCTGGTAGATCCGGGTGCATGATAGTGGGTGGGAGGAAGCATTTGAGAACTAGAGGAAGGCTGAACCCGGTGGCGTAAGTGGTTGAGTGCAGGACTGTGGCCCGCGGGCTTGGCGATTCAAATCCAGCGGTGGCTCTCAGGAGCAGCACTGGGTAGCGCCCACGACCACCAGAGGGCAGTGATTCCCCCCCCCCCCCCCAAAAAAAAAAAAAAAGAACTAGAGGAAAGTTGCATATTGCGTTGTTACTACATTGTATTTTTAACTGTCTCATGTCGTCCCTGCAACCCCTCTGTAAGAGGATGTCGCTTCACCTATTGATGGACTTTGGGTCCCCAATCTGTACTCCCCCCTATTTATAATGATGTAATTTTAGTTCTTTGATGCCTGACACCGACCCCTTCAACACCTCATGGTCACACAGGCTGGTGTGCTTCTTCCATGTGGACTTTGTTGATTCTGAGCTAGATGGTCACTTGTTTAAGCCTTTAGAACCCCAGACGCTATATCTTTTGATAGCCGGGCACCCACCAGCAGCTTTCTTCACATTTTCTTATGCACACATTTGTCGTCAGCGATCATATCAGGAAAATAAGCACGCAATGTAATGATTTTTAGTTCTTGAAACCTGATAACTGATCTTTTTGACACCTCATGGTCCCACAAACTGGTGTGCTTCATCCATGTGGGCTTTGTTGCTTCTGAACTGGATGGCCACTTGTTAACCCAAGCCTTTAAGACCCTAGATGCTACATATTTTGATAGCCGGGCACCATCAGCTTTCTTCATCACCTTTGCTTATGTACATGTCTGTCTTCAGTGATCGTGTCAGAAAGGTGAACATCATGGAATGCCAATTTAATAGAACAAAGTGTTCTTGCATTGAGGAAGTACTTGAGTGAAGGTCCAATGCCCATCTGCTGCCCTACTACAAAGTCTATAGGTATACACTCATTGATCTATTTCCCTATCGTCATATATAAATATATGCACCTATATATTTAAACCTCTATAAATGCCCTCTTTCCTCTATTTCCTTTTACTTTCCTCCTGTCCCACTGTCATGCTCAGCCTCCGTTTGTGTTTCAGTATTTTTCTCTCTGTTACATTACGCTTAATCAACCCCTATGGGACTTCTCTCACCCATCTTGTCACTGATTTCGGATCAATTGATATATCCTTATCCCTGGGTTGGTTAGCACCATCTTCTCCCATGGCCCCAGCCCCAGAACCATACATCCCGTTGTTTTCACCTCCAGACTGTTCATCCAGCCTATCTTATCTAGATAGCCCTGCAGAGGTAACAATATGTACCAAAAAAAGGCATCCTAAAATGAAGCAACCAAAGAAAAAACAATGATAACAAAAAAACCCAATGTCCTAATATATATATGTAAAAAAATAATATAAAAACCTGTAAATAGTTTAAGACCTGTTCGTTGACCTCCAGGAGTGTCCCCTGGTTGAGTTCAATGGGGTGCCACACCCTGGCCCCAACGTTTATCCCTGTCACTCCATCTGGAGCTCACAGTGCTATTCTTAAGACCCTGAAAGCAAACATAAGCAAGTGGGTGATGCCATTGTCACCTCTCCCCACACAAAGCTTGTCACATGAAGTTAAGACAGCGCTCATTTGTTGGTTTCTTATTTGAGGGGGAGAGCATATTTGGAGTTCGTTTCACCAGGTCCGACTGTCAATCAAGCTTTTTATTTAAAGCAGCCGTTCTCAACCTGCGGGTCGCAACCTCGTTGAAGGTGAATGACCCTTTCACAGGGGCCGTCTGATTCATAACAGTAGCAAACTGACAGTCATGAAGTAGCAATGAAAATGATCTTCAAAAAAAGAAAAATTAATAATCTTATGATTGGAGGGGTCACCACACTATATTAAACTGTACGAAAGGGTCGTGACATTAGGAAGGGTGAGAACCACTGATGTAGAGATTCTGAAAAATTTGTGTAATAGTGTGTGACAAAAAAAGGCTAGATCTATGGCAGACAGGGGGCCCGTTTTGTCACCAGGACAATGGACCTGCTCACACAGCCATCACAGTGTGGCAGTGTGGGGCAAGAAACAGCATGTCTCTTTGGCCCCACATGCCTTATTCACCTGACCTCACTCTTTGCGACTTCTTTTTGTTCCTTGAGTTAAAAGGGACATGAAAGGACAGCGATTTGAGGACATAGAAGAGGGGGAGAAAAAACGAGGTGCTGTCAGCCATCCAAACAGATGAGTTTGAAAACGGTTTCTGTGGTAGTTACAGAATCTGGTGTCAATTTGAGCTTTAAGAGTGAAGGAGTGGAGTTTAGCCTGTCAATCAGTCGTAGCTTGATGGCCTCATTTGGAAGTGCGAAGGAGAAGAATAGCTCACTGGAGGTCAGACGCGCTCACTCCCTGTGAGGCATCCCTGAGGACAAGACACTAGAACCCTGGAGCTGAAGGATGCATGTGGAGACCCCTGCCAGTGCAGAGATGCTTCTGCTGTCACTGGATCCACAAGGCTTTCCACCCATTGGCCTGTGACCTTCATGTATTTGGCATCATTGCATGTGTTATGTGTGGCTGATGATGAATTTACAGGTCGGTATAGGACATGTTGACTAATATCAGACTTATGGACTTGATCTACATTAGGCTGGGAGGTTTTCTCAATAGTCACTTACTCCTGTATATAAACTGCTTTTTTTTTGGGGGGGGGGGCATCACTTCTCTCTGGTGGTGGGAGTAGGAGGCCCAGCCCCACTGCTGGAATTGAACCTCCGTCCCAGTGAGCCGCAGTCCCACGCACAACCACTACACCACCGGGGCTCAGCCCTATAAACTGCTTTCTTATGCACAAATCAGTGTCTATGGATTTGTTCCTCTAGCCAACCCAGACTCACACAGTTTCCAGGAATGGAATCCCAAACTTGACAAGTATAGTAAGTATAATGGAGAGGACTGTGAAGGTGATAATATCGTTTTGTAAAAAAGGTTTAAATACATAGCTTTGAGGAAAAGATCCATTTTTCGGGAAGAGTGGCCCCTCTTCTGCACCACATATCACACAGTTTAATTGTCCAATCATTAAGAAGAGTGGTGCAATCATCACCACAGCCAATTTTAAACATGACCTCCCCACCCACCCCTCCCCCAATCTCCCTCCAAATGCCCCAGGCAATCATTATCCAGTTACTGTCTCTATCAGTTTGTTTATTCTGGATATCATATACAGAAAACATACGAAATAGAAACTGGAAGAAAACAAACAAATAAAAGCCCAACAGTGATGACGAGGCAAAATAGAAAAAAAAAAAAACCTCAATCATAAAGAAAGCACAAAATATTAAAAATTGAAGGCAAAAAGGGTCAAGAGGGGCATAAAATGATAGGATGTTACGTTTTAACCTAGCTACCTCTGCCACAGTTGATTTTCCAGCTGGTCACGTCCCTGGACTAGGGTCGGAGGGGGGTCGCCAGAGACATAATCCACCTGTGACCCCTACAAATAGATTTTCGATTTCCACTGTCATCCCTAGAGGCCTGAAAAACAAGTGTCCACAATGTAAGTTCTGGTCCCATTCCCTCCTTTAGATTTGGATTTTATTATTTACAATCCTTGGATCACACAGACTGATAATGTTTCCTTGCCTCTTTCATGTAGACTTGGTTGTCACCTACATGACATGTCACCTACATAAATGGCTGCTTGTTTAAAGAGAAGCCTTTGAAGAAGAGTCCAGAAACTCTTCTTTCTGATGGTCGGGGAGTCCCCTGGTCTCTTCATCCTGCTTTGCTACAGCACCGTGTCTTCAGTGATCTCTTCATAAGGGCCAGTGTCGAGTCAGGCCGTGTCACAAAGGCTAATTGTTCTTACATTGGGGCTACAATTATGTGCAAGCTCAAAAGTGACTCAGACATCTATGGTTCACTTTTGTCTCTGGTTTATTTTAGAGATATCATTATCATGTGATCAAACTGAACATTGTAAATCATACCTCAAACATAAGTTTGTTCATAGTGCTATTAATTTAGCCAATGGTATTAACTTTAAAGCATTGCTGAGAAAAGGAAATTATATGCTGACTTCAGATTGCAAGACATAAATTGTTGAACAGATTCAACTCTTCAGTGACTGGACATGATTTAGACGAACCAAAGAGGTGGATGATCGGACAAAGCTTTCGATAACACTCACAAAAGCAGGACCGTGCCCACCAGACTAATACACATCCCAAGGAAGCAGGGAGAACACTAAAACAGTAAAGGCATGCTTGACCTGAGCCGACATTTGAGGACCCGCAAGTGACCCAAAGACCCCCGCGTTCATAACCTGGGGGTAGCAGTCATTTACTTCTTCTCACACGAACGCATTTCAGCCCTAAGTCCCAGGGAGTGTGTCAGTTCCTCAAATCGAACACAGGGGAGCATAAGGTAAAGCCAAGTTTGCTTAGTGAGGTTTCCAAGTGGAATCCTTCTGCTGTGGTCCATGGAGGACACTGTGAGCCTTGAAAGGAGAGTCTGAAGGGCTAGAAAGAAACAAGGTCAAAAGTGTCCAGGTAGGAACACAGTCCCAGGTGTGTTCTCCTGGGTCCAATACAAGTCTTGCTGAGTGTTTCTCTTTTCCAGGTGGCAGCTTGCTCCACCCAATTTACCCACCAACCAGCCTGTTCATCTTTTTGGAGGCCTGTTATTATCCCTGTCCTCCTCTGCCCCTCTTTGCCTTGACTTTCCAGCAAGTTTCACTTAGCACGGGTAGAAGTGTCTGTTGACGTGGGGTGACCCTAGCACAAGGTTGCATGGCAGCAATAGGATGGTCTTCACCTTCTCCCCACGTCTTGGAAACTTGACCCGACCCGAGGTGGGGTCTCCTCGGTGGGAATGGTTTGTAAGATGTTCACATCAATGGGGATGATATGTAGTTCAGGTGCTCTGGGCAGGGCTGTCGGATGAAGGCAGGACTTTTCCACAATATTAAGCAAATATTAGTAACCATTTGCCACCTCAGAAGCTTAGAGCTGTCCTCTCTAAAGACGTCAGCTCTCCAGAGGCCCGAGTCTCTCTCACACGAGATAGGACTGACTCCCTGCTGTTCGGACAGTGGGTCACTTCCCCTGAAAGTTTTAGCTAAAATCAAGCCTCCAGCTCAAGGGAAATCAAGGTTAGGTCACTACCATGAAACTGCGGTCTGCCCTCCTTGTCATGTGGGAACCCTAATGCCCCCTCCCCTGTCGCATGTGTACCCCTAGATCATCTCCCTCATTACTGTATAGTCTATGGATAGCCCCTTCCTGTGATGCGTGTCTTTCCCTGTAATTAGGGGCCTGGCATGTCCCCAAAAGACATATAAGGCTTGGTCAGAATAAAGGAGCTGTCTCTCGGCCACCTCCTCCCCCAACTCCTCCTCTTCTCTTCCGACTTCCCTTTCCCCATGCCCTCTCCTCCCCCCTCATTCTCTCACTCCATATGGACCACCATACGGGGCTGAGGTGAGCATGCTCCTATGAGATGTGTCTGACTCCATTATTCATCTTTCTCATGCTCTCTATAACTTTAAGAGGCAATTCATGGTCGCCAGGCAATGGCGCCTTCAGGAACCCCAATGTGAATGCTGGGGGCTGGCTCCTCTGACAGCAGCCTCTCTACCTTGTTGCGAGGGAGACAGAATGAAAAGATGACATGACCTGAGAGCAGAAGCCTGTCTCTGTCTTGGTGTCTGTCCTCAGAGTGGTAGACTGTGGTGGTCACACAACTTCATGCCAACTGGAAAAATAAGTGTAGGGGTGGAGTCTAGCCCATCAGTCAGGTCCCAGGGCGACGAGGCCTCTGTGTGGACATGGCCTCCTCGTGAGGATTCTGGGAACTTCCTTTCTCTCTGCTTCACCTTCTGCTTGACAAGCTACGTGGAGCCACGCCGAGGGCTGAGTAAGCCATGCGGCAGCGACAGTGCCAACCCTGTGCCGCTTCTGCCACCACTGGATGCACTTGACTTTTCACACACCTGTTCCTCTGTGCTTCGCCCCGTAAAACCCTTCGCCACCCTTCTGAGCACTTGTCTGACTTCCAGATCTGATGGTCCTCAGTCCGTGTGTTAGAAATACGATGCATGCATTCACAATCTCATAGAACTTTTCTTCTTGAAAGACCTCCCCCGGAAGAGATCTGCTTCTAAAAGATCACAAAGGCCCCAGTAGCCTTATGGAACCTTCTCTGCACACGTGGGATCGTCATGGAGTCAGAGTCAATGACAGTGAGTATCAGCGGGGCGTCCATCTCGCAGCCTTCGACATGATGGCCCCCTCTGTCAAGCTGATGGCAGTGGTCTGGGCTGTCTCCCTGGCATGGCCAGTCCTCCCCCTTCAGTTTCATCTTTTCCAACCCACTTGAATGGGTTCAACTTCAGAGCTCGGAAGTCAAGAGGATTTCATCAGTGCTCTGTCTCAGCACCTATCATGCCTACCCCCATTGTTTTAGGGCGGCCCTGGCTCCACAGTCTGGCACCCAATCCTCTATACCCTGGCTCCCCACCCGAATCTCAGGTCTTTGGGATCCTTCCCACACAGGTTCTTAAACCCATAATTCTCAACTTCCTGTAACCCTTATATCAATCAGTCGTCTCTCTAGTCCCAGATGCTTGCCCAGGCCATTTCCCCTGCCTGGGAGACTCCCCCCACCTCCCTTTCTCCTGCAGGCTCAGACTCCACTCTCTAACACTATGCTCAGGGAACTCCGGACCCCTTCACATCTGGAATGGAAGTCACCTCTGACTTTTAGGCAAACAACAGATAGGTCTGCAGGGGAGCAAATCACTGGAGAGGTGCCTTAGCATCATCATCCATTAGCAATCAAAAGGGCAGCATTTACCCAAGAAGGGGGGAGGGGGCGTAGAAACAGGAAATATGCAGCAAGTGGTAGGAGGAAGCACTGTGAAGTTGTGGGAATTGCAACCCATGACTTGAAACGGAAAACGGATTTGTTCTGTTGTGGCAGTCATGTGCTTATGTTAATTTTATAATTGAAATGTAGGCATGGAGTCTGGCCTGTTAATCAGGAGAAAGCCATTGAGTAGCTGATGAGGCCTCTGTGTGGGCATGGCTTTCACCTGAGACTCCAGGGAAATCTCGCGATATTTCCCTCGTGAAGATGAGAAGCTCTCTTCCCCAGTTGTTGGGAGTTAGTTAGAGAGATGATTTAACACAGGCAACACAGAATGGCGGCGACTGGGAGGCTGGAGTAGCCGGTGGAGAGACCACGCGGCTTTGCCCTGATGAAGACAGACCTCTGAAGCTGGAGTGGCATGCTGTTG
This sequence comes from Nesogale talazaci, assembly GCA_004026705.1. Classification (NCBI taxonomy): domain Eukaryota; kingdom Metazoa; phylum Chordata; class Mammalia; order Afrosoricida; family Tenrecidae; genus Nesogale; species Nesogale talazaci. Next base: position 13,526 of record PVJH01030712.1, read on the forward strand.
TTGGACCTGAGCCCTGGAAGTGAGGAGCCATGGGGAGACCCCTGCCAGCGCCAGAATTCTGCACCCACTGACCTGTGACTTCCTGAGTCGGAAGCAGACTTTATAGACTGATTTCTGGCATATGGGTTATTATTGGACTTATGACTTTGCACTGGACTGGATTGGGATGCCTTCTTAGTGTCACATTTCTTTTGTATATAAACCCTTTCCTTATACCTATATGCGTGTCTCTGAAATTTGTTCCTCTAGTCTACCCGGACTAACACATCTGTAAACCTTCATGCCATTCACAATGAAAAGCTAAAAGCAAAACAACACTGGAAAACCAAAACTAAGCTCGGGGGAGCCTGCCTGGTGCTCCTCCTCCTGGGTAAGGTGCCGCCAGTCTCCCGATTCCTCAGGGTGCCGCCTCCACCCCCACTCCCTACCCCCGCACGCCCTGTAAGGGCCCTGGCGAGGCGAGCACCCGAGTTGGAGCAGGAAGAGCCCCCGGTGGAGATGGGCTGGTCTGTGGGTTCCTGGCCCAAGCAGGTGAGGAGACAAGGCCACAGAGGAGCAAGCCACGTGCAAAATGAAGACAGGAAGGTGCGTTCAGAGCGGGGACCATCCCTGCCTGCGTGGGGTTCTGGAAGCTCCTTGGAGGAGGGGGCACTTGTGAGAGCCACATTTCTACAGACGAGGACGTGGCGAGAAAGCAGCGGGCACAGGGGAGGAGTGAGGGAGCAAGGAAGTCGGTTCAGAGCATCACGGCAAGCCTTTCAAAGCCCCAGAAGCAACCCTGTTGACCAGTGAAATCCTGTGTGAAACTCCAGCATGTGAGACAGAGGCAAGTGGAACTGCTTTGGTTGAAGCAGAGGTGAAGGAACTAAAAGCCCTGCTCTGTCACTACGAACACACATGCGCGTGCACACACACACACTATCACAGTCATCACACACCCCATCACACAGACACACTATCACACACACACCATCACAGCCATCACACACACACTATCACAGTCATCACACACCCCATCACACAGACACACTATCACACACACACCATCACAGCCATCACACACACACACACACGTTATCACCCTCCCACCACATCACCACACAGTCATAGCCCCCACATGCACACCATAAAGCCAAACATGTAAAATCAAAATAGTACACACACTATCACAGCCATCACACACACAGCATGGCAATGACCATGCACGCACTAAACAGGGCACGGTGGGCACTAGGCAGGCCTGAGAGCAAGAGTGGGACGCTTCTCCTCCCGCTTGGGGCAAGTGGCAGCCACAGAGAAGCCTGAGCAGAAAGGTCCCCCTGTCAACATGGGGCACAATGGAGGAGCCTGGGCCGGTCCTGGCCAACCTGTCCAGACAGAGCCCCCCGAGGGTCACATGGGACCAGCTTGTCCAAGGCAGAGTAGGTGGGAGAAAGTGTCCCTAGGCCGCCTGGCAGGAATCCCAAGTCCTAGAAGCTGGAGCCAAGAACAGGCAACATTGTCATTCTTCTTTCAACCTGGACCGGCCTTGTCTAGATGCGTTCAGCGCCATGCTGGGGGTGGGGGTGGGGGGTGCGTGTGGTGGAGCGTGGTGGTGCCAGGACTGAGGGAGGGAGGAGTCGGTGGAGAGAGGGTAGGATATGGACAGCAGAACTGGAGGAGACTGGGAGATGTCAGGTGGGAAGGATGGAAGCTGAGCCCACGTATTGGCTAGGGTGACCCTGGGTGAGGAGGAATGGGGACACAGGAGTGGGAAGAGACTCTGCAGTGCACAGTGACACCCTCTGATGTACAGGAGGCGGCTCTGCGGGGGACAGCCTGACACTGTCACCCAGGCCAGTGATGAGGGTCTGAACCCAGGAATGAAGTCACCAAATACCAATGAGATGGTCACCAACCTCACGGGGGTAGAAAGTTTGTCAGGGAGGCTGTGCCAGTAAGACCCACGCTGGGGGGAAGGGCCGGAGGCCTTCCCTGAGCCTCAGACCATGCTGGGCTCCTTGTTTTTAAGACTCATTCTTTGAGTAACCGACCAGTCCCGGTCTTTCATACTGAAGGGCATACATCACAGGAAGCCCCTCACCCTTGACAAAGTGGGGCAACTGGTTATAAGTCTGTCCTGGATCTGCAGAGCCAGCAGTTCAGAACCACCGGTTGTGTCTCAGGTGAAGGTTGGGGCATTCTCCTCCCGTCGGCAGTTAGAATCTCAGAAACCCACGGGGCAATGCTACCCTGCCCTAGACAGTTGCTGTCAGTCGGCAGAAAGGAGTCCCGGTGGCGCAGTGGCTATGCGTTAGACGGTGATCTGCATGGTCCGTGGTTCAAAACACACCTGCAGCTCCGTGGGAGAAAGACTGGGCTCCTACTCCACTAAACAGTTACAATCTCAGAACCCCCTTGGGGTGGCCCTGAGGTAGCGTGGACTGATGGCTTGCACTCTTCTGCTTTTGTCTTCATACTGCCTCAGGATTCGGTCCATGTTCCGTCACCAGCTCGGGGAGCCCGGGGGCCGAAGGACTGGCTGGGGTGGGGGGAGGGAGAATGGTAGGGGGCATCTTCATTCTTCCTGCCAGGTGTGGTACAGCCCAGGTGTGTTAGTCCTGGTTAGACTAGAGACACAAATTCATAAACACACATATGGATATAAGGGAAAGGTTTATATACAAGAGGAATGGAACATTGAAAAAATATTCCAACCCACTCTAGTCCAAAGTCATAAGATTGATATTAGCCCATACGTCCGAAACCAGTCTACTGGTTTCCAACTTACAAAGCATGTGCAATGACACCAGGACAAACACAAGTCTGTGGGTGCAGAGTTTTGTGCATTCAATGGTGGTAGAAGCATCCCGGCTCTGGCAGGGCTCTCTCTGTGGCTCCTCCAGTTTCAGAGGTCTGGTTCCATAAGGCCGTGTGACTTCTCCTCTGGCTCCTCCAATTCCTCGGATGCTGCCATCTTCTTTTGTTAGTGGAGCGTCTACCAACAACTGGGAAGCTGGTCTCTCATCTGCGAGGGAAATATCGCGAGACTTCCCAGAATTCTCAGAGAAATCCATGGCCTCATTGAGGCCAATGAGAGGTCTCATTGGCTATCTCCAGATTGACAGGCTAGACGCCACCCCTACATTCCCAATCATGACACACGAGTACATGACTGCCCTCTGACCCCCCTATGGCATCAGTTTTCCCTCCCGATGCCCCATAAGGCAGCACTGTGCCCAATATCAGCTGGGCCTCTACCTGGTGGATAGAGGGCCCGAGAGCCTGGCGCTCCTGAGGAGGGGCCTGGCAGACCCACAGCACACACGGCCTTGCTCCTTCCCCACCTACGTTCTCAGAAACATGCTCCTCCCAAACAGATCTCAAAATCCCCACCCCCCATTTACCCCGGAGCACGCGCATGCTCGTGCACACACACCTACACCGCCCCCCCCCACACACACACACCTGTAATGTGAACGCCCACATACGTTCCTGACTCCCGGGACACTAGGCTGAGGCCCTCTCAGGCTCCATTTCCCCATGGCCACGGCCCTGCCTCTCTTATTCCTAGGACCATCCTGTGGAGGGGATCAGAGGAGGAGATGGGGTTTCTGCCTTCAGACAAAGTGGGCGGGGTTGCACGGGACACACACGTGTACATGTACAAACATACTTGAGCACAGCTGCACACACACACACACACACATAGCTCCTGCTCAGTCTAGCATGTCAAGGCAAAAGCGCAGGCCTGGTCTAGCTACCTGACACTCCGCGGCCCCTCCCTTCCTGTGCCTCTTTCTGCTATAAAACTGAGCTGGGAGAGAGGGCCCATGTCCAGGCGAGGTGTGCCCCAACCTCTGACAGGCCCACATCCAACTCCGACTGGGCACGGACTCTTGAGACCCCAGCCCTGATTCCAGCCCCCTCTCTGCTGACTGTGGGGTCCAGGGCAAGCTTTTCCCTCTCTGATCCTAACCTGAGACTGGGTGGTCCTCAGACTTGAGGGGGGCGGGCGGAGGACGCTCCTGGTGAGAGACGAGGGCAGGGAGGGGCCCACTGGCCCAGAAAGTCTGCCACCCCTAAACCAGGACTCTTGTCCACCGCTGACTGCAGCATCCTGGTTAGGTAGCAGACAGGGGCCTGGGTGTCCATCGGGCATACGCCAATCCAGGCCCGGGGTCAGGGGGTGGGGGTACACCTAGTTGGGCAGTCCACTGGGATTAACTCAATCGAGACCAGGTAGGATTAATTCAGCCAATGGGGTCAACCAGTACCATCAACCACGCCTCCCTGCCACAGACCCCCAGAAGGCCGGCGGAACCCAGAGCCCACCCTCTCTGTTCCTGCTGCTTCTCTGCCTTCCTGGCTGACAAGCTGCGGACTCTCCCTTTGTCTCTGGCCTCAGGCCACCCGTCACGTGTGGGTGTGTGGCCTCACCAGGTTGCCACGTTCTTGGCTCTAAAACCTGAAACTTCTGTCCTTTATAAAACTCACGTGGATCCCAAACCAGGCTTCGGCGTGGCCGACAGTGTGCACTCTGTGAGTTCGAATCCCGCCCACACCGGTAGCTGTTTCCTCGTTTATGCAAAGGGGATGACGCCGCAGCGCACCTGCAGAGTGGCTGGGAGCACTGGCTCTGAACGAGCGTTCAGCACTGCTGGCGGCCCGTGGATGTGCAGCGGACATCGCCTTTGACCGACAGACTCGTTCCTTCACTCATCTGCAGACCTTCTCTGGCTGAGGACCCAAGAATCGAATGGGGCCAGGTCCTGGACCTTGGGCAGAAACTTCTGGAGCCATGAGAGCGATGGGTCTGAAGACAGCGCTGCCTGCATAGTGTATGGTTAGCCAGGCAGCCTCAGAGACAGCCGAAGAGAACAATCAGACAGCCCCTGCACCCTGGGGCGCTTCCGAACGTTTATGGGGAGACCGCTGTCCTCCTTTCATCCCATTGCCCTCAAACTTTTCCCAGCCCCCCAGTTTCTCGTCACTGGTGGGCATCAACTCCCCACAGTCAGGGTGTCCCCTGAGGATCCCCCTACTTGTATACATACCTGCAGGCCTTGGCTCCTGGGCACTCCTCTGTCCTGTCCTGCCAGGTGACCGCTCTGCACCTTTGAAACCTGCGGCCGCCAGGACCTCTCCTGGGCCCCACCATAGCGGTGGCCTCAGCCTCGGCGCTGCCCACCAAACTCACCAGGGAAAGTTACTGCACTGGTCCCTCACGCCCATCCTTGGGAATGCATGTGTCTCGCTCAGCCTCCATTCCCAACTCATTGGGGGACCGCCCCTCGGGCCTTGCTTCGCACCACCCCCCCACCCTGGTAAAATGGGCATCACCTCCTGCCCAGCATCCACGGAGCCTGGCTACTGTCTGGGAAACACCCTCAGTGCTGGGGAAGTTGCTGGGCACCTGCCTGGGGTTGGGGTGAGGCTGGGTGGGGTGGGGGCGTGTCTTCGAACAGCTTGCTGGATTCCAACGCCTCCTGGAGAGGAACCAAAAGGGGTGTGCACCCCACGTGCTGGGAACAGCTTTGTGATTTCAAAGGCAGGGAAACTCCCTTGCCCGGAGTGATATGGGCAGGGTGTTGTCAACAGTGTTGCCAGGGGAATCCCAGGAGGTAGGGGCCTCCATCCATGCCCCCATCCCCGTCCGGGTGCCTGCTCATGGGAGTTCCATGGGAACTCACCGCACCCTCCCTTCCCGGGAAGGAGCTAAGGTAGTGAAATCCCTGCAAGGGGAGGCTGCCCCTGGGGGTGATCCCAGCCACTCAGGCCCACCTTAGAGCAGTCGCCTCCTCTTTAGGGCAATGGTTCTCAGCCTTTGGGTCACGACCCCTTTGGGGGGGTCGAACAACCCTTTCACTGGGGTCACCTAATACGTCCTGCATATCAGAGATTTACCTGATGATTCATAATAGTAGCGCCGTTACAGCTGTGAAGTAGCAACGAAAATTGTATGGTTGGGGGGTCACCACCACATGGTCTGATAGGGTCGTGGCATGAGGAAGGTGGAGGACCTCTGCCAGAGGACCAGGACGTGCGCCCTTGGACTTGAGTCCAGTATCCTCAAGGGGCTTGTTGGGGCTAAAGGAGAAGCCAGAGCTGCCATGGCCGCCCAAGACCACCTCAGCCCTGCCCCTGCCTGCCTTTTCAGGGAGCCGGTCCCTTCTGTGGGAGAGAGCCCTGGTGCTGCAGTGGTTACATGCAGAGCTGTGATCCGCCAGGGCCGCAGCTCCCAGGGAGAGGGATGGGGCTTCAGTCACAGTCCTGAGCACTCGCAGGCGCTTTGGTCTGGCTATCTCTACTCTCTCCCTCTGCCCTGTACGGGAGCCATTTCTGAACCTGGAGAAGGCTCCTCACGCCCCCTGTGTGGAGGTCATGTGCTTATGTAAATTTCATGGTTGAGACGTAGGGGTGGAGTCTAGCCTGTTAATCTGGAGATAACCAATGAGTAGCCACTGAGGCCTCTGTGTGGCATGGCTTTCTCCTGAGACTTGTGGGAAATCTCACGATATTTCCCTTGTGGAGATGAGGGGCCATCTCTCCAGTGGTTGGGAGCTAGTCTCAGAGACAATGAATCACGGACAAGACAAGATGGCAGCATCTGAGGAGCTGAAGGAGCCGGAGGAGAAGCCACACAGCCTTACCCTGATGGAGCCAGACCTCTGAAGCTGGAGAAGCCATGTGGAGATCCCTGCCAGCGCTGAGTTGCTTCTACCACCCCTGGATGCTGTTGATGAACCCTGAGCCCTGGAAGCGAGGAGCCATGGGGAGACCCACTGACCTGCGAGTTCATGAGTCGGAAGGAGACTTTATAGACTGATACCAGGCATATGGGCTAATATCAGACTTATGACTTTGAATTGGACAGGGCTGGATGCTTTTTCAATGTCCAATTCCTCTGCATATAAACCTTTCCCTTATATCCATATACGTGTCTATGAGTTTTTCTCTAGTTTACCCAGACTAACACACCCTGTCTGCAAGGTCCTTCTCCCTTGGTCTCCTAGCTATCTCCTGTCACTTCCTCTGCCTCCCTGCCCACCAGGCAGCACTGTCCCATCCCTCCTTCTCCCACAGCAGAACTGATGTTTGTGTCACTGGGGTGCTGGGGACATCTTCCCCAGTGTCTAATTCTGGCTGCTGCTTCAGGGTCTGGTACCCAAAGGCATGTGCTCCCCAAAGCTGGGGACCTTTCTGGGAGAGTCCACATGAGGATCTGGACCAGCTCTGGAAGGAATTGCATTCAAGTCCCCTCTCCACTACGGACCAGGTAGGCGGTCTTCAGCATGCTCCAGCACTTCCGTGAGCCTCTGATTTCCCACCTGTCAAGTGGGGTAACTGAGGAGAGAGTGGGTCAAGCACCTATGCACCTCCCAGTTCTGCATGGGAGTGGGGGTCCAGTTTGCTTCTCAGTGCTGCGATAACAAATCAGCACAGACTTGGAGCCCTGGAACCACGGCCATTCACGTTCACCCCGTACTGGAGACCAGAAGTCCAAGAACAAGGTGCTGGCAGGGTCACGCTGCTTCCTTGCCTCTCTTAGTTCCTGAGGGGTCCTGGGGGTCCCTGGCTGTGGCCACAGGATTCCAGTCTATCCCCCAGAGTCATGGCCTTCTGCCCACTGCATGTCTCTCTATGTTCGTCTCCTCCTTTCTCCCACAGACGCATCAGTCCTCAGATCTGGGGCCCCTAAACCCAGGGGAATTCATTTCTAGATCCTTAACTCATTATATCCGCAAAGACTCTGTTTCCAAATAAGGTCACCTCCCAAAGTTCCATGTAGTCAGGGATTTGTTTGTTGAGAAGTCACTCTGTGATCCAGCATGGCCTCTTAGCGAAGCAACCCTAGGACCTGCGGCTGGTTTGGGCCTGTGGGCTGGAGTCGGGCTGCCCATCTTGCAGGGTGTGGCTCGGGGGAGTTCCCCTCTGAGTTTCTGTCCAGGGGTGCTGAGGCCTAAGCTAGCGAGCACTGAGTGTGCTCAGCTAAGTCCCCACGGAGGAAGCCCGCCAGCCCGTGGGATCCAAAGATGACAATGACAAAGCCCAAATATGATGAAGGGGAAAGTACCAGAGCTTACATTGTGAACCCCAAATCCATCTGTAGAGTGCCTGGCAGATCCCCTCCAGTCACAGGTGAGGAGCTCAAGCAGCTTTCCTGTCAGGCAGTGGGCATCATAAAACCGTGGTCCGATACGATACTTGGTCAGCTGACTTCTCTTTGGACCCTGAATTTGCCCTGAGTGCCAATATGTTTTGGTTGTTTCAAGAAACAAATGTCCACTCTGGCTTTTAAAATATTGTTGCTTTTTTCTTTCTTCCTTACTCTTTTATTTGTAGCTTTATATTATTGTTGTTGTTTTCTTCTTTCTGTTTCCTTTTGCTTATTGTTGTTTCCATTCGGTCTCCCAGTTTAGGAAGCACAGAAGGAACGGGTGCCTAGGGACAGTAATGGATGCAATGGTTTATCAAGGGTGGAGAGGGAGGGGAAAGAAACTGCATGGAGGAGGGAGAAGGAGGGAGCACAAAAGCCGAGTGTGATGGCGTGCTGACAATTGTTTTTAGAAACATTTTAACTCTGCAAGTGCGTGATATGTGAATACTGTATCAAGAAAACTACTCAAAAAAGAAAAGAGAAAGAAACAAACTTGACCTCCGGTTTCCCATGGGTGCGGGAGGAAGCCGAGCTTTTGCTCAAGGGGTACTGTGTTTACTGTGGTGGAACAATTTGGAGTGGGGTATAATTAATGGCACTGAATGATACCTGTAGAAGTCATTGAACTGGTGAATGTTTTGTTGTGCATACTTTTGCCAAAATGGAAAAAAATACATGAATAACATTGAGTACGAGAAAAGAATGTGTCCTTAATTTGATTAGGGTAAAAATTGCACAACTCTTCTTGATATGGTTGAATGATTGATTGTCTTGATGGTTAAACTATTGATCTACATGAGAGGTAGACGAAGTGTCAATTGAGCTGTTTACAAGAAGAGACTCTCGCACAGTTCTAGGCAAAGGCATCAGCTAATGTCAGCCCGCACTCAGCTCTGACCCCCTGCCTGGTCCCAGGGACCGGGTCTCACGGGACTCCCCTCACACTGTGTTATGCGGATGAAGCGCTGACTTTACTGCCATTAACTCGCTGCTGATGCCGAGCGACCCTGTAAGACAGAGCAGACCCGCCCTTGTGGGTGTCCGAGGCTGTCATTTCTGCAGGAGTAGAAAGCTTCGACCTTCTCCATAGGAGCAACTCCCGGTTTTGAACTGCTGACCTTGAGATTAGCAGCCCAACTCATAATGGGCATCCTGAGGAACTAACTTACATAGAGTGCTTATCCACTTAAACAGCACCTGACAAATTGCATGGCCTGGTGGCGCAGTGGTTACTGCAAAGATTGGGGGGTCGGACCCTCCTGCCAGCATCTCTGAGGGAGAAAGAGGAGGCAGTCAGCTTCTATGAAGCCTGGAGAACGCTAGGGAGCACTGGTTCTGTAGGTCAGTGTTACCGTGACTAGATTTACCTTCTTCTGTAGCATCACTCTGAGTCAAAGCCACCCCAGTGGCAGTGGGTGTGTGGTTTCGTTTTCACGCTTATCTCGCGACCGCGACAGATGAGTTATGACAGTCGCTGTCCATCATTCACACTGACCTCCAAACCAATAAACAGAAGCCCCTGGCTGTGGGGGCGATTCTGACCATAGGGACCGATGGGCAGAACAGACTTACTCCTCAGGGCTTCTGAGACGAAGTCATTTATTCTTTTTTTGTTAATTGACACAGCTTCATTCAGGTTCTAAGTGGAAAGGAGGAGGGATGACGGTTGACAAACGAAACGTCATCACTGAAGATTGTGATGGGGCTGAAGCTGTCTTGCACTTGAATTTCAAGGAAGAAAACAAATGTGTCCCAGACAGCTGGGTGTGCAGGTCCAAACAAAGAAGAAGACTTTCATTGCCACACATTTCCCTCTGAAAGCCAGAGATGGACACGTTCTGCTTAGCTCTATAATAAGAGAGGTCAACACGCTACACTACTGACATGACAGGACAGTGGCCTTTAAAACCAGATGTCGTCTTGTTTTAAGTTTTATTGGCACCTAATCCACATCTTGTATGATTCAATAGTTCAGTCATTCAATCATATCAGCAAGAAATGTACAATCATTACCATAATCAGTTTTAGAACACCCCCCCATGCTTAAATTGCTTTTAAAATGAGTGTGTACTCACAGTAAGTTCTGGTGCACCTCCACCCCCTCTCATTACGATCATTGCCTCTTCCTCCTCTCCTCTTTCCCCTTCCCCCCACTCTTGGGTTACTGCTATTCCCATTCCTGTGCCTAGATTCCATGTGTCATGAGCTCTCAGCTCTTATCTGTACCTGTGTGCATGATCCAATCTAGCAAGACAGGAAATCTTTACGGGAGTAGGAAGTATCATCTTTTCCCCCAAGGATTGTCTGGTGGTATCGAACTGCTGGCCTTGTGATTAGCAGCCCAGTGTGTAAAGCCTGCAGCAACCATGTCTGAGTCAGTGTACTCCTCGATCAGAGTTCAGACACAGAGGTTCTTGACTCAGATTGCACTGAAGCATTGATGACCCCATATCCCTGGACAGTCTCTGTTCCTTCGGTCACTCATTTACCTACAAAATCTTACTGAGTCCCAGGGAAATAAGGGTGGATGGGGGAGGGAGGAGGAAGAAACGGGGAGCTGATATCAGGGGCTCAAGTGAGAAGAGGATGCTTTGAAAATGATGATTAGGCTGAGCTCCGGTGGTGTAGTGGCTGTGTGCGGGACTGCGGCCCACTGGATTGGCGGTTCAAATCCAGCAGCAGCTCTCCAGAACCAAGGCTGGGCCTCCTCCTCCCACCAGAGGGCAGTTATGCCCCCTCAAAACAAAACAAAAGAAAAAGAAAATGATGATAACATGCTTGACACACTGGATGAATGGATGGATTGTGATAAGAAATTTAAGAGCCCCCAATAAAATCATCTAAAA
>PVJH01030713.1:0-24514 GCA_004026705.1 Nesogale talazaci
AAATGTTAAGTTATCTAAACTGAAAAAGAGAGCAATAGCCTGATCCATAATTTTAGGTAATAACAAGCATCAAAATGTTGTTCCCATTCTTCTAAGACCCTGACTGAAAATGGAGGGGGTAAATTCTATTAAATTATAAATGTAAAATCTAACACAGAAATGTCATCTATTTAGGTCTCAGTTGGTCCATTTAATCAGTAAAGTAGTTTCAGTTGATCTAGTTGTACCTGCACAGTCTAACCCAGCACAGTAGGATAGGAGCCCCCAATAGTCTGGTTTAAAAAAAATCTTTAATCCTGTATGATTCAGTGATCCTCTTTTGACATAATGTCAATACTAACAGAGATAATAAAGTATCAGATGGTTTCAGGTAACTCATCTCCTCCCTTTCATCTTACCCAGCACGTAACATAATTCACCTGTCTGTGTACAGAGAGGAGAAGCACAGCTTTGAATCAGAAGTAAGTAGGTCTGGGAGGAAACCCAGCAATGCTTCTTAGCAGGCCTGTCATTTCCCATAGGAACATCTTTTCCAAATGACCAACAGCACCTCAGTGCAGAGGCCAAGAATTCGATTAGCATTATTCTACCTATGGCCTATGGGAGTGCAGGTATTCTTAGGAATAACAACAACTATAAAATCACACTTTGATTCTATCTTTTAGTTTCCTACTTTATGATACCTGCATGAAACTAGCTATTGCCTTTTGGAAGGGAAAAGGACAAAGGAAAAAAAAACTGTCAGGATTGATGGCTTCCTTGTCTCACGGCCCTCCCAATACTGAAATTAATAAAAAGAAATGAAACTGTTCAGTTATTAAAGTTCTTCATGCGAGCACAGTCTCTCCCCATTCTCCACTTCATGTACTTTATTGTCTGAAAATGTTTGTGAACTTACCCTTTTCCAATCTACCTTCTATGGCAGATCCAACGAGTCTATCTGTGGCCGGGCAGCTTCCTTCTCTCCATAGACACTTTACTTAGTTCTGATGATGCAACAAAATCTCATTTGAGAGCCACACACCATCACCCACATATTAACTTGTCACCCAGAGTAATAAAGTTCACAAACTCCATTTCAATTTTTCCTACACCGTATTGCCTGATAATATAAGAAGATGTCACATCGCATTGATTTGTAGCTTGTGGGTTTGTGAAATCGCCTCTCTACAAACAAGCAGATAAAGTCAAGAAAGCTGGATGATTCTTTTTATTATTCCCAGCTCTATTTCTGAGTGAATATTCATGTACATAGACATAAAGCGTTCAGTGGGGTGAGAGCTTCCTAATTGCACATGTAAGAAAAAGGTCAGAGCACAACTGTTCTGAGTGGGGTAGGAATTTCTAGACTTCACTGGCTGCCTGAAAGGCAGTGACCCAACTGTCTTATGCAGTTCTGGTATTTCCCAATTTGAATTACTGACAGAGATATCAAAAACGTCACATTGGTGGTATGAAATTAAAGAACACCTATCTGTCCTTGTAGTTTTCTCTAATTTAGGTACCCTTTGGACTATTCAGAACATCTTATATGTGATCCATTTTAATGGTGACTTGCCTTCTAATAAACATATTTGACAGACATTTCATCACTAGTCCTTCTTCTGCCACCATTATACAGGGAGCAAAGAATAGCCATCGGTCACATATGCTGCTTGTGATTCACATAACCATCTTTCTGGATGAGCAAGGGAGAGGGTATGTGTGTGTGCCCGCCCCACGTCTCAAGATCAACTATTCATACCAGCAGTCATCCTCTTAAATCCCTATAGAGTAGCTTTCATGGCTGTGGTATCACAAAATATGTGAAAATATCTAGACCTCTCCCTGGAATAAAATAATCACAAACACAACAATTTGACTGTATTTAGAGGGCTTCAGAATTTTAAGATGCAACGTGAATTCTTTCAGGTTTAGCATCTCTGCTCTAGGGTTCAATCTATTTTTAAACCACTACTATGAAAACAGTGTGGAGAGCGGGTGAGAGGAAGGTGAGAAAGACTGCAGGGAAAGAGCAGAAGGTAGTTCCCATTTTCATGAGAGCCTGTGAGGGGTGAGGGTGGATTGACCAAGGTGGAGGCTGTACACAGTTAGAAAATGGGAAAGTAAAATCAATAGAATGTAGAGATTAAAAGGTTGTTAGGTTTTATGGTACAGAAAAGAAAACCTTCCATCTTATGGATATCTGATCCAAAACTAAAGAGAGGAAGAAAGAAAATAATTAGCAATTGGAAAATTAGCCATTCAAAAAAAAGATACAAGTTTTGTTTTCATATGTTTATTTTACATAAACATAATAATTAAAATGTATATAAAGAGATGATATGGGCACTTTTTGTTTAGTAAAAAACTGTTTTCCTCATTTCTAAGGATGGCTCATTTTCAGTAAAGTATTCTTTTTTGTAGAGGCTACAACCTATACAGGCAGCATCTTACTGTCACCAACACCCTGGTTACAATTGCAGTGTCTGGAAAAGGGAAATGAAAAATGTGTCTGCTTCAGAAGGGGCAATAAGTAAAATATGCATGAATTGTTTAATGGAAAACAGATCTGCTCTGTAAACCCTCACCCAATTCACAATGAACAATTTTTGAAAAAGAAGGAAAAAAGCAGAGCACTTATGAAATGTAACACAACCAATGAATATAATGAGGAAATTTGGCAGACAATAGCATAAGAAATTTATGAATAAACCCATAAAAATGAATGAGTCAAGTAATTTTAATCATGATTGAACACACACCTATTTCGTCTCCCTGAAATTCTCCCCCAACTAGCAATAAAGGGGGAAAAATAAGGTACAAGTGCTTAAGAATAAAAAAATTAGAAGACAATTCTCATTCTTTGAAATCTTACTGATAATTTGTTATGATACATACAGCTGAATGCCATTGCATAGACAATAAAACATAAATAGAGATCTCTCTGGTAGTCCCAGTTCAAGATTCATGGACATTGATAATTACATACTTTATTTGATGCCCTCTACTAAATCTGTCTTTAATTTCTGGAAAATTCCTCTTATTGTACTACTGCTACAAACATTTTGAATATCTTAAACAGCATTTTACTTACATGTGGTGTTAAGTGGTACTTCAATCATACACTACTGTCTAAAAGGGTTAAAAGTTAACCGATTCTTTCTAACACAGTGATTCTATATTTTTTTCCCATCAAGACTTTGGGGGGCAATGTTTTCTTTTTTCTTGAACTCATTGTTATTAGCTCCCCTTTCCCTCCAACTTCTCTTGCCATACACCTAGGAAATGATTAATCCAATTACTGTCTCTATAGATTTATCTATCCTGGGTTTCATATCAAGAAAAACACATTAGGGGGAGGAGTCAAAATGGCACACAGGTAAGTGGCACATACTGAGAGCTTCTTGGCGAATGGCAAGCCTGGGTGTCCAGGAGGAGGAGTGGGAGGATTTGGGTAAGGGGAGCCCCACGACAACCTGGAATGTCTTCCCTCTCCACAAGATGACCCTCCCACACATCTGTCCCGTGCCAGACCCCCTGGAGATCTGAGACCTGATCCGGGGGACTTCCCGGCTCAACCACACTGCTCCTGTGCACTGCCACCGCCGCTATGGTCACCACACACCAATTGCTCGACCCCACCCCTAGCATAGTTATCATGACAGGAGCTGGTCGACTGCCCTGCCGAGACTCGAGACTCACAGCTGCACCTGCACAGCAGCTGTCTATTCACAGCACTCTAGGGGAGCTACACTCTTCTCCTATGGTTCCCCTCTCTCCACTTGGCAATGGTGCTGCCACCAAGCTCCTATCCCTCCCTCCATGCACCCAGGGCCCCTAGAACTGACCTGTAGTCTACTTGCAGCAGGTTGGGTGGCCTGCAGCTTTACTCTACACACACACACACACACACACACACACACATCATTGCCTGAGACTCCTGAACTCCTGCAGGGGCCCCATCTGTGGAGCACAGGGTGGCCTCTGCATGCAGCTGCAGGAGCCATCAGATCAGCACTTCCCTAGCATCCCCAGCCCATGGGGAACACGGAAAAGTACACCCTTAATCCAAAGGTCATAGATCCCTCACATATAACCTGGCTCTGGAACCTAGGATATAAGGGCCCTGGACCCTGGAGTTCCCCATCCTATGCCACCCAAAATACCTCGAACCCCAACATGGCCAACTCCTGCAGATTATCCCCCCTCAGCCTTACCATTGCACATGGAACTCCTCCCTCCAACCACCCACAGCAACAGTGGCCTGTCCCATGCAGAGCAGCACTCCCCACCCACAGCAGTGTCAGCTATCCCCATCAAGGTCAGGCACCGCCACCCTGTGGAGGAGTTCCCACAGCACATGCACCAGTTGCAGTGGGGTTGTCCCCTCCTTCGATTAGCATCCCCACCCATTTCAGTGAGGCCTCCCCCACCTTTGCCTTCTATTAGGCACCTTTAAAACACTTAAATTTTAAAAAGGCTGCAAATCATGGCCTAACAACCCAGTTCAAAGCAGCCCAGGACATAGAGGTTCTAGGCCTACTCTAGTCACAGAGATTCCTCACTGCCATTGGCCACTGAATCACCATGGAACCCTGTCTACACAGCAGTCTGATCCACCTCCATAGTAGGTAACAGGCAGCTCTCCAAAGCACCCTTAGCAGTAACACAGAAAAAGAGCTCAGTACCCTTTGGTCTCTCAGAAACGTAACGCCTATATGTCACAGAAGCAGCAGCATACCACATACCTCTCAACAATAAACCAGAAAGACAAAACACATCAGCAGAGCTAATGAAACTCATAAAAGAAAAAGCTGTGGATCTGCCACAAAAAAAGAAATCTTCAGAAGGATGCTTCAAGTAATACAGGAGTTGAGGAAAGCAATGTAGAAGGATGCAGTGATAGAGGACAAGTCCACAATTGAGTGGATGAAGTCCATGCACCAAAGGGAAATATAGGTGCTAACGAATAAGGTAACAGAAGCTACACATAAGATCACGGAATTTATGAAGAGACTGGACAAAGCAGAGAGCTGTATCCGTGATCTCAAAAACAATCAGGCAGACTTCAGCAAATAAGAGAAATGGTCAAAAAGATAATAAAAGAGGCAGAAGAAAACCTGAGATTAATGACAAATGCTATAAAGAGGAAGAATATTCAAATAATTGGTCTACTAGAGTAGGACACAGCAAATAAGTCAACAGCTAAATTAGCGAGGGAATTTCTGGAAGCAAACTTTCCCACCTTAATGAATGAGAATCAGACACTCATACAGGAAGCAGAGAGGACACTGTGATAGGTAGGTTTGTCGTGCCAACATGGCCAAGTAACACATGTAGGATTAATTGAAGAGCAGAGATATCTTGGCAAGCCTTGCCTTTCTCTCTCTTGCTCATGGGTCTTTGGACCAGCGTGCAGCTGGATGCCTTGCTTGCTCTGTGCCTCCATTTGCAAGCTACACTACCTGTGGAAAATCTGATCTATGGACTGTGCCACTGTAATTTGAGGTTTCTTCAAGATCTGCTTTGCCACCCTACTGGAATATACATTTCTTGAGCTGGGGGACTGTCAGACCCTGTCATCTGGCTGAATGGTGATGATCTGACTTGAAGGACTGCTAGTGTATTAGCTATCTCACAGAAGTGAGTTGCACTGAGCCACTCATCCTGCTTTATAGATTAATTAAATGTTTATTTCTTATGTTAAATATCTATCTACCTAAATATGTATAAAATTATTAGTGTCCTGGTTTTATTTTTCTAGAGAACCCTCTCTAACACAGACACCCATTAGACTAAACTGCAGGAAGAACTCACCAAGGCATATAATAGTCAAAATTCCCAACTTTTTGAAGAAAAAGAGAATATTTTAAGAGCAGCAAGAAAAAGGAAGACAGTAATATACAAGGATGCTCAGCTTAGAATATGCTTTGACCTATCAGCAGAAACCAAGAAGAGAAGGGAAGAGTGGAATAACATCTTTCAACAGCTGAAAGATAAGCAGACCTGACCAAGAACCCTCTACTCTACCAAATTATCCATTCATTTGAATATGCCATAATACACCCAGCCCTGTAGAAGTGCTGCACCTACTCACTCTGGTCAAAGGACAAAGTCCACCAAGCACAAGCTGAAAACCACCATATAGCTCAACTCCATCCAAAAGCAAAAAACAATTACCAAAATAACATGGCCTAAGAGGGAAAAGAAGACAAGAATGAAGGCCCTCTTCCCCCAAACACAGCACAATGATATGAAGGGAGATAGGAAAACACCCCCAAACAAAGGCAGAAGATGACAGCAATGAATCCACAGATTATGATCATAGCCTCAACTCATACATTAAGAGACAAAAATCTAGAAGACCGGCTCAGAAAACATAGCTCATCAATGTGTTATCTGCAAGAAACACATCTTAAGCGCACAAAAAGATAGATTGAGACTAAAAGACTGGTTGACAGTGTACTAGGCAAATGGCAATTTAAAAAAGTAGGGGTTACAGTCCAAATCTTTTACAAAATTGACCTCAATGTTCAAACCATAAAAGAAGACAAGAAGGGACACAATATAATATTCAAAGGATCAATAAACCAGGAACTAGTGAGCATATTAAATATTTATTTTCCTAGTGATGGTCCTGTGAAATCCATCAACCTATTCAAAAGATGAAAAAAGAAATCATAGATTTAGCAATCATAGCAGGTGGCATTAATGCACACCACTATCACAGAAATATATCACTGGGAAAGAAGCTTAGCAAGAAACCACAGACCTAAACAATACAATTAGACAACTGGGCCTGAGATACATTTATACAGCTTTCCACACAAACACAAAAAAATCATTCTTTTCAAGTGAACATGGCTCATTTTTGAGAATAGACCACATGCTGGGACACAAATTGAACCTGAGTAAATTCAAACTCATAGAGATTACTCATATGTCTTTCTTATACCATCACACCATAAAGCTGTAGATGAATAAGAGGACAACAAGAAAAAAATAAGGGGAAACAATTGGAGGATGAACAATGATCTTCTGTGACATGAATGGGTACTGGCCCAGATTAGAGAGGAGGTTAGAAAGTTTCTGGAGACTAGTGAGAATGAGAACACAATGTATGAAAACTTAAGGGATACTGCAAAAGCAGTTATCAAAGGTAGCTTGATGTCAGTAAATGGATATACAAAAAAAGAAGAGATATTTGATTAATATGCTATCACAAATCCTCCAGCAATTACAACAAAGCCAACAGAGCAACCCCTACAATAACAAAAGAAACAAAATTACAAAAAATCAGGGCAGAGTTAAACCAGTCGGAAGACAAAAGAATAATGCAAAAGATTAATGCAGCAAAAAGTTAATTCCATGAAAGGATCAACAGAATTTGCAGACCACTGGAAAACCTAACCAATGAAAGGAAGGAGCAAGAATCAATAGCCTGGGTGAAGGATGAATCAGGGGATGTGATTAAAAAGATGGTCACAAAGTACTATGAAAGTCTGTATCCTAATGAATTCAAAAACACTGAAGACATGAACAAATGCTAGGAAAAATAATCCTTCCCTAGATTATCCCAAATAGAGATCAAGAACCTCAAAAAACCCACAGCAAAAGGAGAAACAGATGTGACTTTCAAGAAGCTACCAACAACAACTAAAAAAACTGAACAGAGAGCTTCACTGGGGAAATCTACCAAGCATTCAGGGAACAGCTGGCACCGATTATCCACAAACTATTCCTGAGTATAGAAAAGGATGGCAAACTCCAAAACTCATACTATTAAGCCAGTATATTATTGATACCCAAACAGGCTAAGGATCCCACAGTAAGAGAACTACAGACGAATGCCTCTAATGAACATAGATGCAAAAGCCCTTAACAAGATATTTGCCAATAGAATACAAAAGTATATAAATCATGTCATCCACCATGATCAGGTTGAATTCATCACAGAGATTCAAGGATGGTTTAATATCCCAAAATCCATCAATATTATAAACCACATTGATAAAGAAAAAGTACAAGAACCACATGATAATATCAATAGATGCCGAAAAAACATTAGAGGACATCCAACGCTCATTCTCAATTAAAGCACTCATGTAGATAAGAATGGAAGGAAAATTCCTCAAGCTAATACAAACTATCTATGAAAAGCAACAGCCAACATCATAGTCAATAGAGAAAAGATAAACACAAACCCACTAAAAAAGAGAACCAGACAAGGATGCCCCTTGTCCCTACTTCTATTAATATCATACTAAATGTCTAAGTAAACAACATAAGAGAGTGAGATGAACAGGAGGTGAAAATATTGCTATTTGCAGATGACATGATCCTGTACATCAAAAAATCCCAAAAGCTCCACAACAGGAGTACTTACAGTGATAGAGAAATATGGAAAACTGGCAGAATACAAGATCAACAAACTGAACTCTATTGACTTGCTATATACATCAGACAGGTCCATAGAAAAGGAGATCAAGAAGGCAGTGCCCTTCACAATAACCAAGAAAAAATTGAAATATCCAGTAATGTATTTAACCAAATAAACTAAAGACCTATACAAAGAAAACTACAAGACCCTACTATAGGAAACCAAACATAACCTCCACAAATGGAAGATCATACCATGTTCATGGATTGAAAGACTCAACATAGTAAAGATGTCAATCTTACCCAAAGCACCTTATAAGTTTAATGCTATTGTTATTGAAATGCCATCAACCTTCTTCAAAGGATTTTAAAAAAATAACCAAAATTTCATATGGATAGGGAAGAAGCCCAGAATTAGCAGAGAACTTCAAGAAGAGGGTCAACATTGGAGGTCTCACTTAACCTGATTTTAACACCTACTACACAACCACAGTGGTCAAAATAGCACAGAACTGACATAATGACAAACACTCAGACCACAGGAAAAGAATAAGAAACCCATAAATGAAACCATCAGCGTATCAACAAATGATATTTGATAAGGACCCTGAAAGCATCAAGTGGGAGACAGAAGCCCTCTTTAACACGTGGTACTGGAGACAATGGGACCCACAAGTAGAAAAATGAGATGATGTTTACCTTACCCCATGCATAGGAACAAACTTAAGGTGGATCACAGACCTAGAAGTAAAACCTCAAACTACCAGGACCATCAACAAAGGAATCCAAGGGATTCAGGACAAAACTAAGAACCTTGGCAAAGGGAATACATAACCTAACTGCAATGGAAAGGGTACACACAAAGGTGAACCTGAAATCAACAGGTGGGATTTTCCAAGAATAAAACACCTGTGGGCATCAATAACCAAGAAGGTAACAAGGCAACCCACAGACTAGGAGAGGCTTTTTAGCAATGACACGACAAAGGGTTTATTACTAAAATCTGCAATATCCTCTTAGCCTTGACAAAGAGGAAAACAGTTAATTCACTGAGGAGGTGGACAAAAGAACTGAAAAGATGTTTTACTAGGGAGGAGAGTTGTATGGCCAATAAGCACTTGAGAAAATGCTCCTGATCATTTGCCACCAGAGAAATTCAAATTAAAACAACCATGGGATACCACTGAACA
Source organism: Nesogale talazaci (assembly GCA_004026705.1). Taxonomy (NCBI): domain Eukaryota; kingdom Metazoa; phylum Chordata; class Mammalia; order Afrosoricida; family Tenrecidae; genus Nesogale; species Nesogale talazaci. The sequence goes on from PVJH01030713.1 coordinate 9,552, forward strand.
CCTTTAAAGTTAGCCCATATCAGAAAATCAGAAAGGAACAATGTTGGAGAGGCTATGGTGAGATAGGAACACTCCTCCACTGCTGGTGGTTATGTAGATATGTACAGTCCCTGTGGAAAGGGATCTGGCAATATTTAAGGAGAATGAAAATTGATCTACCTTATGACCCAGCCATGCCTCTACTGGGCAAATACCCAGAAGAGGTAAGAAATAAAACATGACCAGTTATCTGCACTTCAATGTTTAGTGTGGCATAATTCCCAATCAAAAAGACTTGGAAACAACCTAAATTTCCATAGATAGGTGAGTGGGTTAGCAAACTCTGGCATATACATACAATGGAGAACTATGCATCATTAAAGAGCATGGATGATCACACGAAACACATTGTTTCGTGAGAAGAACTGGAGGGAATTATGCTAAACAAGGTCAGCCAATCACTAAAGGACAAGTATAAATAACATGAGTTCCCTGAGGTAAGTATAATCAACACAGTAGGTATAGAAGAAAAGACACTTACCTTTCGGGTGGAAGAACAGGCAGTGGGGTGGAGATCAGACCAAATTCAAGGAGGTACATGTATATCCAACACAAAGAAGGAGAAAGTTGGGGAAAAACTGAGATGATGGCATGGAGGAATAGGGCACTAACCCACCCAGGGGGAGAATATTGGTTATGTTCCACAGAATTGGGAGAGTACATACAGACCCCCACCACAGGGCACCAAATCATGAGAGCAATGTAACCCATGAAGAAAAATGTATGAAAAGATTGGGCTACAAGACCAACCTGAATCAGAGCCAAACTCTTGTTCTCCCTAGCCCCACCTCCACCCCGTCCTAGAAATATGTGAGCCAGAGAACCTTCAAGTAGGAGAAAGAGACTGACCTGACACACCTACACAGAAGCAAACCAAAAAAGAAAAAGAGAAAGAGATAGTTAATCTAGACCCCATATTGGCACACTAAGCGCGGAGGATGATGTTCCTACAAGGAGCTGCTAAGGCACAGAGAAAACCGAAGGGTCAACAACAACTCAGGACATGCTGCGCCTTCACTGGAGTGTACTGCGACAGAGGACAATAATGGGGACACAGGGCAGGGAGAAAGTGTGGTCTGAATCTCCCACAGCAGAGCAAATCAAGAAAAGAGCATAACAGAACAGCAACTGGAGCAAAGCCAAACCACAAAGACCCTAAAAAGCTGACCCAAATAGACTCCAGGGTAATAGGGACAGCTCCTGGAACTCCTCCAGGACCAGAGAGAAGAGTCCCATAAAAGCCAGTAGACAGACCTGGAACCATCTCTGTCTCTCTCTCTCTCTCTCTCTCTCTCTCTCTCTCTCTCTCTCTCTCTCTTTCTTCTTTTTTCCTTTCATTTTTCCAGTCTTTTGTTTTCTTATTATTTGATCTATGACATTGTTAGTTTGCCTACTTATTTAAGACAGGCATGGGAAGCAAACTTAGGGAGAGAGTAATGGGGCCAATGGCCCTGAAGGATCTTGAGGAGTAAAGCAGGGGGTGGGGGGTGGTGAGCAAACAACACCATAGACAGGGGTAAAACAAGGAGATTAAAACCAACAACAAGGGGGTTTTATGGAGATCCTGTGGTTATTGAAGCAACAGCAATCTAGCTGAGAGGAATTAATAAGAGGTGTAAGCAGAAGGAATGTGATAGTAGGGCAAGAGGAAGGCAAAAGCAAACAGGAATGCTCTAGGAAACAAAGCTATGGCTAGAGGTATAAGCAAAGGTATGTACTTATATAAAGATATTAATCCAGAAAAAAAGCAGTATTGGCCTATGTACATATATTTATAAGGTAATATACTGAGATTGAGGATGAACCTCTGGCCTCAGCTCATACCCTCCCTCAATACAAGGACACTGTGTTCTAACAAACTGGCATTCAGTTATGCTTACACACCCCTTGTACAATCTTTGAAGACAAGATGGGTACAGAAGCAAAGGTGGAGAAGAAAGTCAGTGGTACCTGGCTATTAAAATAAATAGCATCTTGATTCTTAAAGAATTGAAGTTAAACAACTAGAAATCCAGCAGTGAAGCAATATGCCCACATGGAAGAAGCACACCAACTAGTTCAATCATGAGGTGTCATGAAGACTAGGTAACAGGCTTCAGAAGATTCATAGCAAACAACAAACAAACAAACACAGTGTTGAGAACAAGAGGAGTCAGAGCAGAGACCCACAGCCCACCTGTAGACTATAGAGCATCCCCCCACAGAGAGGTTGCAGGGAAGAGATGAGGCAAACAGGGTGCAGTGGAGCACTGACGGATCACACAATATTCCTCTGGTTCCTTGAGGCTTCCCTACCTCCCAATGTCATGACCCTTGTGCTGCTTTTAATTCTGGACTGGACTAGGGCATATAAACAAGTACAGATAAGAGTTAAGACTCACAAAAAAATAGGAACAGGAATAAAAAATAGCGATACCAAAAGTTTAAGGGAAATTGGGGGAGAGGAAGCAAGGAAGGGGGAATCAACTGCAATGACTGACACATAACCACCCACCCCCTCCAGGGAGAAGACCAACAGAAACCATGGGGGAGTGGAGAAAGTGTTTGTTTTGAGATATGAAAATAATAATAATTTATAATCTATCAAGGGGCCATGGAGGCAGAGGGGAAGAGGAGCTGATACCAAGGACTCAACTGAAAGTAAATGTCTGGAAAAGAATGGTGGTAACATAAATAAATATGCCTGATACAATTGGTGTATAGATTATAATATGAGTTGTAAGAGCCCTGAATTAAAAAAAAGAATGAAATAAAAACACTTTTAAAAAAATGAAAAAACGACAATGGCAAAATAAAACAGAAAAAGTTAAAATGAAAAGAAAGCAGAAAATACTAAAAACTGGAACAAACACATGGTGGTCAAAAGGGACATCAAAATACAAGGTGTCATATTTTAATTAAATGACATCTGAAGTAACCCCCCTACTGAGCATTATGTCTGATAGCAAAACATTCTGTCACATCCCTGGTCCATAACTACTTAATCGTCCTCACACTTGTGCATTGCCAAACAAGTCATCCTTTGAACCATGCACCAAGGGATAGTGCATGGTTCAAAATAAAGAACCGTGCATCAGAGTTGTATCCTTCACCATATTTATTTATCCTGTATGCTGAGCAAATAATTAAAGAAACTGAAATATGGGGCTGAGCCCCGGTTGCGTAGTGGTCGAGTGTGGGACTGCGGCCCACTGGGTTGGCGGTTCAAATCCAGCAGCAGCTCTCCAGGAACAAGGCTGGGCCTCCTACTCCCACCAGAAGGCAGTGATGCCAAAAAAGAGAGAGAGAGAGAGAGAGAGAGAGAGAGAGAAACTGGAATATATGAAGAAGAAGGCAACATCAGCATTGGGGAAGGGGGGTGGGCATTCATGAAGCACCTGAGATAGACAACACCACAGTGCTCATTGAAAGGTTAAAATACTTGTAAGGCTTACTTTTTAAGGTCAAAGACTGCAGCCTCAGTTTAGATCACATTGACCTCAACATAAAGGAAACAAAAATATTCACAATTGGAATAATAAATAGCATCACATTACACTGGGAACAGATTGAAGTTATCGAGGGTTTCACAGTCCTTGGATTCACAATCAATGCAAGCACCAGTGAAGAAATCCAAAGAGTGCATTTTCTCAGAAAAATCTGCTGCATCATATATATCTCTTTGAAGGTTGGAAGAGAAAATAGGATGTCTCCTGAGAACACTGCCACTCGGAGAGCCACGGGGCCCCTGAGTCAAGGCATGATCTTCTCAGTGTGAAGAGCCGACTTTCGCAAGTCTTTGAGAGACTCCCATACCATAAAAAAATGAGAAAATATGTAGCTATATTGAGTAAATAGAGTTGATGCAGTGTAGAAGATAGATTTTTTAAAATTGAAACTACTTGTAGCATCCTTTGAAAAGTGAAAGACTTTCTACTTTCAAAGTACAACAGGAAGCTCTTGACAGGAACTGAGGCAACAAGGTCTTGAATATGAAAAATAAGTCCTACAAATCTGCTTCCATAATGATACTGCTTAGGAAGCACTATATGCCGATTCTGCTCTGTCCTACTGGATCATAACAAGCAAGAATTGACTGTACACACACAGCAATAGTAGTACATTTCTGGGCCTCATTGAGATTTTTAAGAATCTTTTTGGACAATGTTAAGTTTTCCAAACACCTCTAAATGTGAACAGTTTTTTTAAGAAATAGGCAGGAGCTTCTCAAATGTGTATCAAGCATACTAAGGATTATTTATGAAGAAAATGGAAAAGCTAAGAACTACTTTTGAGTGAACAGCAGTAATAGAAAGAAAAGATAAAACACTTTATTTAAAAATGAAGATGATGGAAACATTAACATGGCTATACTAATTTAATCAACAAAGTATTTGTGATTCTTGCTGTGTATCCAAAGGGGCCCTTAGCAGTGCCATGGGAAGGAACGCTGCTGACCATGGGAAGTTGGAGCCATCAGTCGTTTCGTGGGGGAAGAACACTTGGCCACCTGTTGCTATAAAAATTACAACATAGAAAACACTGTGGGATAATTCCACTGTGTCACATTCAGCATAGAGCAGCAATGATGCCATTGTATATTGGCATATGCTGAGTGTAACATTATGAAAACAAAAACAAAACAAAAAAATCTCACGGCCATGTAGTCGATGCTAACTCATAGCCACCCCATGAGGACAGGGCAGGCTTTCCCCTGGGAGTTTCTGAAGCTGACTCTTCACAGGCATAGAAAGCCCAATCGTTCTCCCTCACAACTGCTATGATTTCAAACTGCTGACTTTGCATTCAATAGTCCAACTCATCACCGCTATACCATCAGGGCTCCCAGCATGAAGATAGATATTCTACAGACATGTTCCATATCTATCATGACCCACTATGCATTATAAACACAGTGCTAGAAATTGGACCTAAACCTAGCAAATGGAGTGACTTTCTTTGATGAGTTCAGTGTAAAAGAATAAGATTAAAGCAGAATATTGGAATGCTTTTTCACTAGGATAATACAGGTATACACATCACTGCCTGGAGAAAAATAATTGGATAGCAATAGTATTTCTAGAAAAAGTACATTTAAGCAAAGGGGGAAGAAAATCTATGAGCTTGTGTGAAAGACCAACAGGAAAAGTGATTTCTGAAGAGAGTGGTAAATAATTCAGGTTTTCCAAGGATGGGAAACTTTCAAGAACAAAATCAGGAAGATCCTAGAAACAGCGGAACATTGACACCCTGTTTCTATTCAGAGCAAAAAGAAAACTATGCATGAAAATTCAAGAAAATGTAGATACTTGATAGCCTAAAGAATTCTGGAGTGATGGGGAGTACAAAAGAAAGAGAAGCAGTAAATAAAAATGTCAGAGACTAACAATTATAAGAGGATTTATGTGTCATATAAGAGTGTGAAACATAATTTTAATTCCATGGAGAACCACTAATGGGTTTTGCTCCAAGAAGTAAAATGTTCTGACTTGTCTTTAGAAAGATCTTTCTGACTGCCCTGCAAAAGATAAATTAGAGGAAACTAGGACTGGAGGAATGTGAACTGGATAGGGAGCTACTATATTAATTCATAGAAGAAAAAATGAGTAGAACTAGTACAGTCTAAATAGAGATATAAAGGTAGATATAAATTCTACAGATGTTTAAGCAATAGGGTATGAACACATATGAAGGATCTATAATGACTCCCATGATTCTTACTTAATAGCTCAGTAGATTATTCTTTCATTCATCAAGAAATGGAATTTCTAAAAAAAGAATAGGCTTTGGGGTGAAGAAGTTTAAAATTGGAAATCATGAATTCTACTCTGGCTATGTTAAAATACAAGAACTCTGTAGAGAATATTCTAATCAAAGTAACCGCAGGCCAGTCATTTTAATGTAATTCTTCTGACTTTGGAAAAGCTTTAACATGGGGACACTGATTTATAAATTACCAAAATTCAAGTATTATAATAAGGTATAATAGTGATATGATAGTAATCAAAGTATGGTGAGGAAGAGAAGTCTCACGGATACAGAAATGTCAGTAGGAAAACAGCACCTGTTCACTAGAGTAGTTGTAAGTAACTAAGAAAGGCAAGAGTTTCCAAGAGGAAGGGCCTGGTTCATTTTTAAAGCTGCCAATAGTTCAAAATAAAATTGAAATGTATTCAAAATTCTCATTGGTTTGATGGTACTGACTAAAACTTTATGACGTTGAGTAAAATTGTCAGTGAGCAGGAGTAAAACTTGAAGGATAATTTTCCCAGAAGCATAGCTTAATCAATGTAACATTTGATTTCTGCTTTAAAAAAAAAAAAGTGACTCCATTATATATAAAGAGCTACTTGGATTTCACAACAGCCTCTATGTTACCTTGGGCTATTTAATTCTGCGACCAATAATGTGTGTGCTCTAGTAGATCCAGAAAAACAAAACTACCCATTTTGTATCTGTGCTAGTCCAGGTAGACTAGAGAAACAAATTCATAATCAGATATGTGTATAAGAAAGAGTTTTATCTATAATAGCAACTGTGCATTAAGAGAACATCTCGGGGTAGAGCCCCAGGGGCGTAGTGGTTGAGTGCGGGACTGCAGCCCACAGGCTTGGCGGTTCAAATCCAGTAGCAGCTCTCCAGGAGCAAGGCTGGGTAGCTCCCACAACCACCAGAGGGCAGTGATGCCAAAAAAAAGAAAAGAAAACATCTCAGCCCAACCCAGTCCAAGGTCACAAGTCCGATATCATCCCATATGTCCAATACCATTCTATAAATCCTTTTCAGACTCACGACAATCACAAGTCAGTGGGTGCAGAGTCTTGTGTATCCAGTGGCAGTAGAAGCATCTCAACACTAGCAGGGATCACCCCATGGCTCCTCCAGTTTGCAGGGTTCAGGGTCTGTCAGCATGCTGCCCTGTGTCTTGTCAGCTGCAATGCCTCCCAGGGAGTGAGCCAGGAGATAGTCTCCAAGCAAGTGCTGTCAGTAGAATGTCTCCAAGAAAGTGAACTGAGAGAGACGATGTCTCCAACACAAGAAGAAGGACCACATTTCCCAGAATTCTCAGGAGAAAGCCATGCCCACACTGAGGTCTCATTGACTCTCTCCAGATTAACAAACTAGACTGCACCCCTGCACTCATAATCCTCAAAGCGACACCGGTTTAGGTGACTGGCACAGGATCACATTCTTAAATTATCGATCAAGATTATGGTTAGCTGTAACCTCAGCTAAGCTAAGAGAAATTGGCACAGTCCAAAATATACCAAGGTAGTGAATCATTGGTTGCCACCATTCAAAACAGTCTTTAAAGAGTTCTTGAAGCAAAAATAAACTTATCCAAAGATTTCTTCAACTTAAGTTTTTAAAAAATTACATAGTGTCCTTTGGATCCATAGTTAAAAAAAATAGTCAAATCAACAGCAGAAACCATGGGGATGGGAGACAGCTATCAGTGTTAGATATGAAAATAGTAATAATTTGGGCTGAGCCCCAGTGGCGTAGTGGTTGTGCGCAGGACTGCGGCCCATTGGGACGGAGGTTCAATACTAGCAGTGGGGCTGGGCCTCCTACTCCCACCACCGGAGAGCAGTGATGCCAAAAAAAAAAAAATAGTTATAATTTATCAAGAGATCACAGGGTGGGAGGGGGAACAGGAGGGGAAAACAGGGCAAATGATACTAAGGGCTCACGTAGAAAGTAAATGTTTAGAAAATAATTATGGCAACATATGCATAAATATGCTTGATATAATCGATGTATGGATTGTTGTTATAAGAGTTCCCGAAAAAATGATCTTTCAATTAAAAATGTAACTGAACTTGATTATTTAAAAAATGGCAGCTGCAAGTCTCAAACGTGATTTGTTGAACTCAACGTGATTCATTAGTGAATTTTCTCCAAGTTTACCTTTAAGGTGAGATTGTAGATGTCTAAATAGCCTAAAATATACTGTGAAAATAGCTCCAAGGTTTCTATTACTTATCCAAAAGAGGTTCGGGTACTCATGTTGTGTGTCCATGCTAAATCGACAGGAGGTTTTGCTCATAAATTCAGGCTCGGTGAATATCCATCATCTCAAACATTGCAGAGTAAAAGCGAGCTGTGGAGAGTCTCTCACTCAGTCAAAGAAAAGCAAATGTCACCTGTGCTCATAAAGATTCAACTCAAACTAGTCATGTAACCCAACCCAGGTAAAAGTTCAATTCAACCAAGAAATCAGATGGAAATATTGGAAATTTGGGATGAATGTTATTAAAGACCACCATACAGATATGAAACAAATGATTTTTTTTAAGTTTCTAAAAATCCACGTGATGACCTTGGGGTGGTAAATTGCTCATTCCAAATCACATCCAATGGCTGTATATTGATTGATTGATTGATTGATTGTTTTGGGGTTTTTTTTACTGATTATTTCTTCTTCTCCTCCTCCTTCTCGTTCTCGTTCTTCTTTCTTCTTTTTCCTACCATCCTGGAGATAAGTTCACCTTGTGGACTTATTTGTTCTTTGCCTGAAAATTGTCCCTGAGTTCCCTTAGAGTTAAGTGTATGCCCAGGCCTGTCGGGAGACAAAAAAGAAAGGCAAGAGTTTCCAGTCTCGGTGTTCCAATGGTCTCTATCTAAGCTGAGTCTTTCATATGACTTTTGGTTTTTGTGCCATATTTTTTCCTCCTATGCCATCCAGGACTTTCTAATATGATCATTTTCAGAGTGATGTCATGGTAGTAGTCAGGCACCATTCAGTTATCCTGATCTCAAATTCATGAAGGATGAAGATTGCATGGCTCCTCACTCCACCGGGCTGATTCTTTGTTCAGGATAGGGAGGGTTACACTACATATGGCTTCTCACAACCTTTAAGGCACCAGCTTATAATTAACACCATAGGGTAAAAATCATCATCTTTGTGGATTGTGTTCTGTCAATTGAAATTGATGTGTTACAAGAGCCCGAATAGCTCAGTTGATATTGATGTTCTTCAAGATAATGTTTCTTAGACCTCAAGCACAGGAACACATTCCTATAAGATTATGATAGGTAGGTTTATTGTGCCCACCTGGCCAATGAACACATGTGAGGCTAAGGGCAGTTTAATTGAAAGGTGGAGATACAAATGACTTGGCGATCCTCACCTTCTGGTCTCTTGCCCTTTGATGATCACTAGTGTGAGACTGTCTTAGTTGGTCTGTTACATCAACTTGCGAGCTACACTAACTGTGGGACACCCAACCCGTGGACTGTGTCCCTGTAGTTTGAGGTTCCTTCAAGTAATGTTTCACCACCCTACTGGAGTATACATCACTTGAGCTGGAGACTGTTGGTGACCTGACTTGCTGTTTGCTGCCTACTACTGAATTACTCTACAGAGGACTCAGCTGTCTGCTTCCTTGCCTTACATCCTGTGGCCCTCAAGATTTGAAGGACTGCCAGTGCATTAGCTGTCTTGTGAAAGTGAGTTTCACTGAACCTATTTGTACTGCTCTATAGAATAATTAGCTGCTTATTTCTTATGTTGCATATATCTATATGTATATAAAATCGTTAAGTGTCCTTGTCTTGTTTCTCTAGAGAATCCTGTCTAACCCTCTTTGATTTTGGCAAGAAACTTTCATAACCTTGACCCTTTTACTAGTTAGTATACTTTACTAGATGCAAGGGTATATTTAACATAGAAGAACAAATTCACTGCCATTAAGTCTAATCTGTAAGACAGAATAAAACTGTTCCTGGGTTTCCGAGATTAGAAAGCCTCATCTTTCTCCCACATATAGTTTTAATGTTGTTTTCTGATTCATAATATCCTATATACAGCAGAATTAAACATTGCCCAATCCTACATCATTTTCATAATTGTTCCTAAGCTTCAGTCTATTGTGGCAGCCACTGTGTTAATTCATCTTGTTCAAGGTTTTTCTCTTTTTCACCCTGCTTCTCTATTTTCCTTCTCCATTATTTCTCCTAATAACATGTCCAAAAATACAAGAGACAAAGTCTCCCCATACTTGCCTCTAAGGAGCATTCTTTCTGTGCTTTTTCCAAGAAAGATATGTTTGTCCTTTAAACAGACTCTGGTACTTTCAATATTCTTTGCCAGAACCCTCACTCAAACCTATCTTCTTTATTCAATATCCAACTTTCACTTGTATATGAGGCAATTAAATATACCAAAGGTGCACCTTAGTCCTCAAAGTCACCTTTGTGCTTTTCACTTTTAAAAGATCTTATGCAGCAGATTACTCAAAGCCATGTCTCCTTTGATCTTTTGAAGGGTGTCTCCATGATCACTGACTATGGATCCAAGCAAGATGAAATCCTTGACAACTTCAATCATTTCATTTATCATGATGTTACACCTTGAATTCTGTTGTGAAGATTTTGGTCTTCTTTATATTGAGCTTTAATCCACATTGAACGTTGCAATGTCTGATCTTTATCAGTAAGTGTTTCAATGCTCCTCACTTTTAGAAAGCAAGGTTGTGTCATCTACATATTTAAGGTTGTTAATAAGTCTTTTCCAATCTGGATGCTACATTATTCTTTATACAATCCAGCTTTTTAAAGTATTTGTTCATTATTTGGATTGAATATGTGTGGTAAATATTACCCTGATATATACATTTCCTGATTTTAAATTGTGTAGTTTTTCCTGTTCTGTTCACACAACTGCATTTTAACTCATATACAAGTTCTGAAAAAGCAAAATCTTCTAGAATTCCCGTTCTTCTCAAAGCTATTCACAGTTTTCTATGATCCAGATGGTGAAATGCCTTGGTTTAGTCAATAAAACAAACATAAATATTTTTCTGATATTCTTTGCTCCCAGTCAAGATCCATTTGACATCAGCGTCTTCTGATCTCACCTGAATCTTTTGCATTCTTTGTCAATGTACTGCTGAAACGGTTTTGCTTTTTTTGTTTGTTTGTTCGGTTGGTTGGTTGGGGTTTTTTTTTTGCTTTGTTTTTTAATGATCTTCAGTAAAGTTTTATTTTTATGTCACATCAATGATATTACCCGATAATTTGTACATTCCATTAGGTCACCTTTCTTTAGAATGAGAAAAAAAATGCAGGTTTATTTTAGTCAAGTGGCCAAGTAGTTGTCTTCCAAATTTCTTGGCATATAACAGTGAGTGTTTCATCAGTTTATTGAAATGTTTCAGTTGGCAGTCCATCAATTCCTGGATCCTTGTTTTTGGCTAGTGTAGCTTGACTTTAGCCTTCTTGCTCATATGCTATTTCTTGAAGTATATAGTTGAATGTCGATCACTTCCCATCCCTGGTACAATGACTCTGCATTCTTTCTATCTTCTTTTGATGCTTCCTGCATCATTCAGTATTTTGCCCATAGGAACTTTTGATATTGTACCTCAAGACTTGAATCTTTCTTTACTTTTTTTCAGGTTTAGATATGCTGAATGTGTTCTTGTTTTGGGGTTTTCTAACTCTAGGTATTTACACATTTTATTACAATATTTTATTTTCTCTTCTTGACCTGCTCATTGAAATTTTCTGTTCAATTCTTTGACTTAATCCTTTGTTTCATTTATCATATCTATGATTATGGGCAAGTCTTTTCTGATATCTGCTTTGATCTTTTCTTTCTTTTCTGTTTAATGACCTTTTGCTTCCTCATGAATGATTTCCTTGATGCTACTGCACAGTTTATCAGATTTTCTCATTAGCGTTAAATGCAGGAAATATGTCCCCTGAGTTCCCCAAATTCAGGTGGCATACACTCAAGGTCATATTTTGACTCTTTTCAACTAATCTTAATTCTCGTCAGCTTCAACTTGAACTTTGAGCAATTGGTGGTTTGTTCCACAGTTAGCACCTGATCTCATTTTAGCTGCTGATATTGAGCTTCACCATCATCTAGTTCCACAGATGTAATCAATCTGATATCTGTGGATTCCATCTGGTGAAGTCCATATTTAAAGTTGTGTTGTTGAAATAAAAGGTCTTTGCTATGAAAAACTAAGTGGTCTTGCAAAATTCTATCATGTAGTATCCAGCTTCATTTCTACCACTAAGGTCATATTTTCCAAGTAATGTTACTTCCTCTTTGTTTTCAACTTTTGCATTCCAATTGCCAATAATTATTGATGCATGTTCATTGCATGTTTTCAACAATTTCAGCCTGAGGACATTGAATTCTTCAATTTTTTCATCACTAACTTTAGTAGGTGCATAGGCAAGTAATCATTACATAGATTACATTTCCTTGAATGTCAATAGATATAATCCTATTACAGACAGCATTGTAATTTATAGTAGACCTTGGAATGCCCTTTTTTGATGATGAATGCAGTACCATTTCTTGATTAAGTTATTCCCAGCATAGTACACCATATGCTTGTCTGATTCAAAATGACCAACGCCAGTCCATTTCAGTTAACACCTAGGACAGTGATCTTCATGTGTCTCATTTCATTGTTGATGACTTCCAATTTTCATAGATTCATGCTTCATGCATTGCAAGTTCCAAGTATTCATTAACGGTTGCAGCTGTTCCTTCTCTTGAGTAGTGTCCCATCAGCAAATTAAGCTTCCAAAGGCATTGTTTCCACTGGATTTCCTCCTTCGTATAATTATGACAAACTTTATTGGGAGACAGCAGTTTATATTTTGAGTGCTGTTGACTCTAAGGGGCTTATCTTCTGGCACTTTCTCTGACAATGTTCTGCTTCTACACATGAAGTTTTCAGTATCTGACAATGTTTCCATGCTATCCTCAAGGTTTTCAGTGTTTAATTCCTTGAAGTAGACAACCTATTCCTTCTTCTTAATCTGGAAGCTTAATTTGGAAGTCTGTAGTCTAAAAGCTCAGCTTAAACCTGTTCCCTTTGGGTGACCCTGCAAGTATATGAAATACCAGTAACATGGCTTCCAGCATCACAGAAACACCCAAACCACCACAGTATGACAATCTGACAGACAATAGTGACATAAGAAAAAAGAGGAGGAGGAGGAGGAGGGAGGGGGAGGAAGAAAAATGAGGAGGAGGAGGAGGAGGAGAGCTCATTGCAATCAAGTAGACACTGACTCATATCTACCTTCGAGACTGTAACTATGGGAACAGAAAGCCCCATCTTTCCCCCAAAAGGCACCTGGTGTTTTCAGTTACTGACCTTGTAGTTAGCAACCTATCATGTGATCATGATGCCACCAGGACTCCCTTATAAGTGGAAGTATATGTAAATACATATATGTATATGTAAATACATAAGCAGAATTATGATCTGTCAAGCACACTACCTTTGATTCATATCCTGCTCCCCGTGTCTTCCTTTGTCTTCATTTGTTGTGCTGATCTGTCTCGTATTTTATTGCTTCCACTTCATCCGGTTTAATATGTTTCTGTGTTACAATTGGTGACATTTTTGACATTTTTATAAGAGCAGTTTCATGCAGTATTTGTCTTTTGTGTGCTTGATTCATTTCACTCTGCATTATGCCCTCCAGTTCACCCATGTCATGAGGTGTTTCACAGATTCACCATTATTTCATAATGTGTAGTATATACCTAGTCTCCATTAGTAAACACCTAAGTAGTTTCCAATTTTTTGCTATTATGACTAGAGCAGAGTATTGTGTTTGTGTGTTTATCCCACCCTACCCTATTCTAGTCTAGCCATGGCTCTGATTTCCCAACCCATGATACATACCTGGTCATGAGATTGCTGAACCCTACTTTCAACTTTTAAAGGAAGTGCCATACTATTTTCCAAATTGGCTGTACCATCTTACAACCCCTTTGGTATCTTTTTTGAAGACTGCAACAGAAGGGAAAGAAGGGTTTTTTTTAGATAAATAACGGGGTGCTATGCTGTTCAGGAGATGAAATTCCTATATTTTGCTGGCAAATAAATACTCTTCTTTGATAAAGGTGCAATCAAGGTTTATGTTTGACTTAGAAGGAAAAGGGAATGTTTTCTGAGACTACTAAAGTCATAGGCTTCACCCTGAATAGTTTCTTCTAGCTATCTTGTTAATTGCCTGGCTCCTTTCCAGACATCTTTGCATTATGTAGTAGGAAAAATGCAACGTTTGACCTTAATTTTTGGATAAGGATGACTTTCCATTTCTTCTTTTATATCCACAGCTTCCCAAATCGGCCAGATTTTGTTGACATCAGATATTTCTTGAAAATATTAGAATCCATAGATTCCTACAAATTTATTGTAAACCAAAATTAAATCTGTTCTAATTGAAATTTGTGTTTTCTAAGTTCATTGATACTTCGATATTTTTCACACCAATGAACTTAGCTTTTCATTCTTTTTTAAACCATGGCTTATAGCTGTTAAGAAAATAGCTTTGAATAAACTGAGAGACCAACAATGAGTGAAAGAGAAAGATTGAGACAAGTTAAGGAGGAGAAAAAAGACATCTTCTATAATCAAATATTGAGAGGAACATGCAAACTAAACTACCTAGAAGTATGGCCAGAATTCTCCTTATAGTCAAGGATGGAGAGACTTCATTTTATATGCTTTGGAAATGTCAGAAGAGCCCAGAGCCTGGAGAAAGACATCATCCTTGGTAAAATAGAAGGGCAGTGAAAAAGAGGAAGGACCTCCATGAGATGGATTGACACAGTGACCTCAATAATGGACTCCAGCCAAGGGACCTGAGGTTAGCCAAGGTGCTGAGGATGGCCAGAACAGTGATTTTTCTTTCCAAGTCAGGACATTATTCTCTGAGAATCCCAAGGACACAACTCTCTGTTCTTTGGAGTTTTATTTCTTTGTTTTCCTTCTTTTGAGCTTGTTTAACAAGTTTATTCCTCATCTTTGTGCATTCACATGGGATGGTGGTGATGCAATTTAAGTTCCTGGGGCCTTCACTTCCAGAAGGCCCCCTCCATGGACCAGAGATAAGTCCTAGCATGTGTGTTTTCACATAATTATTTTATTTTTCATAAAGAAGACCCCCCCCCC